>VNJS01010789.1:0-16143 GCA_008042575.1 Drosophila watanabei | reverse complement strand
ATAAATATTCGGGGCGAATGGCAAATGTATGGGTCATATATTTTAAATGACCTCATTTTATTTGTATGAAAATATACGGAACATATTCGAGAATGTTGAAATATGTGGCAGTGGAACAACCCCATTACACCATGAAGAAAAAATGTTTCTTAGAAATTAAAATTATTAAAACTCAACCTTAACGTTAATCAATTGAACAAACAAAACAAAACAATTAAACAAAGAAAATTACTTATACCACTATCAAAATAAAAGTAAACATATTTTATAGAGCTAATTTTCATGATATCCTCCTAATCTCTTCAGATTATGTTATTTTATTAGGAAATAGCCAGTAAGCTCGATTTTGACAATTTTTTACTTATACCACTTTCAAAATCAAGGGCTTATATATGGGCATTTCCAGGATGGCGATGTTTCCATTAGTACGGTGAAAAGTGAAAAAAATATACCTAAAACTAATTTTTGCATCTCGATCGTTACAGAACACAGAAGTCAGATTTTACTTAATCTGAAAAATTTCAAAAGTATGCAAAGTGTGGCGAGTAATTTAAAAGAAACAATTTAAAAATGACAATAATATAATGTGGGTTTCATTTTGATGAATTGCATTAAATTGACATAAATATTTTGTATTACAGCTGCTTATTTCGGATTTGTATCGTTACATCGCGATCGTTACGATAATTCCATCATATTTTGATGATATCATGATGTTTTTTGCTATTAAAGAAAATTAGATCATCTGTCCGTATTATTTTGACTCTTCGCATTCTTCTTGTGATACAAGAAAACAAACGTCGGAGCATTTTCGTTCTTTATAGAAGTTGTTTATCAAAAGAAAACTGGCCTTTTTTTAAGTTTTTCATCAAAATAATTAAAATTTGCATTTGCCAAATATGCATTTGAATATTTCGAAATTTAGTTTAGAATATGCTAAAGTCTTTCAAATTTAATCAACTGAAACATTTCTAAATGTAATTAAGTTGAAACAAGTAATTTAAGAGAGTTTTCTATGTTTTTGGCCGATTCCGATTTTAATGAAATCAAAAATAAAATTCTGAAATAATATATAAAGTTCATAACCGAGAGTATATCAATTTATTAAAAAAAACCGTGAAGTTAAAATTTTTTCTACAAATTTCTGTTAAAATAATATAAAATGCTTCTATCTTAAAGTAGATGACAAGATTAAAAAAATATATATATCCAAAAATTCCAATTGCTGCTATATGATATAGTCGACACATTTTAATAAAATTGAATCCAAAATTTGGAAACAATATATAAATCTAATAACCGACAGCAAGATATGTTTAAAAACAAGAAAGGAAGCTAACTTCGGCGCGCCGAAGTTTGTATACCCTTGCAGATTCCAATTGTATAAATTATAATCTATAATATGAACTACTTTCATAAATCATTTCATATTAAATCCGAAAATCTGGAATATTATATATAGCCTATAACCGAGAGTTGATCAAGATATGTTAAAAAACAGTCAAGTTATAATTTTCGGTTGTATGGCAGCTATATGATATAGTTGACCGATCCGGCTCGTTCCGACTTATGTACGAGTGAGAGTATATAGAAGACTATCTACAAAGTTTCATTCAGATAGCTTTAAAACTGAGGGACTAGTTCGCGTAGAAACGGACAGACAGACAGACGGACAGACGGACATGGCTAGATCGACTCGGCTGTTGATGCTGATCAAGAATATATATAATTTATAGGGTCGGAGATGACTCCTTCACTGCGTTGCAAACTTCTGACTGAAATTATAATACCCTGCAAGGGTATAATAGTAAAGTTGTAATTATTTTTCTACAAATTATTTTTTTAGTTTTGAGAAAACGCATTTAAAGTGTTATACTAGCGCTTTGAAGTGCCCGAGCTCTGTGTCGAATAACTCAAAAACCAATTATCGGATAAACTTGAAATTTTTAGAGAAAATTTTTAAGGTATTACACTTTACAAAAAGGTAAAAAAAAATAATAATAATAAAATAAAATTGTAATGTGTAGCAAGCAGTCACTCTACCTTATACAATTATACACTGATTGTACATACATTTACAAATACACACTTAGTTATAAGAACACCATGTATACATCTAACTGTCTCTCGCATAAGGATCGTGCTCAGGAACACCACTTCGTGTGTTCCATTCGCACCAATACACATATGTAATAAGCTAAGACGAACTGAAACAATGGAACAAAGAACACTTCGTTTGTGACTAGTAGGGTTGTTGGATTTTAAAAAAATATCGTATTGATGATATTTGCTGTTTAAAAAATATCACTCGATGATATTTAAAAAATCGTAAAAAAAATATCGATATATCGAGTATTTTTGATATTTTTTAAATTTTGGGAGAATGTCCTTATATAGGACACCCGAAGGATCAATTGTGTGCCAAAAAAATCATGAAACTCTTGTAATTAACGTAGATTTTTATTTTGATTAAAGAAAAAAAAAAAAAATGATTACTTTTGATTTTTATTTTGTTTGCTCAAAAATAATGATTATGTTTTGATTTTTAATGTTTTGATCAAAGATAATTATTATCTTTGATTTTTATATAGAAAATCGATTTTAATCATTATTAATGATCAACAAAATAAAAACTAGTACATAAGCATTATAATGATTACGATCCCTGCTTAAAACTTAAATCTTAAAAAAAAATATAATAATTTTTCTTAAAAAGTGAATAGAAATCATCGAACTTTAAAATAAAATTAAAAAAAAAGACAAATATACCCACTCTCAAGCAATTCTTATATCCGACACTTGGTATACAAAAATAATAGCAATGTTATGGTAAAAGGCACAGCCCGTAAAGATCAATTTTATTTAATTATTAAATTTTTATTTAGTGGTTTTATTATTATTTGGTAAACAAATCTGCGTTAAATGATTTCAGGAAAACTAAAAGGTGCGTTCAGACAACTTAAAAATATCGGAAATATCATCTAAAAAATATCAATATCGCCTATTTTTGCCCAAAAAATATCGCGATGATATTTTTTTTGAGAGAAAAAATATCGATATATCAATATTTTGATATATTTCCAACATCCCTAGTGACTAGAGAAGAGAACAGTCGCCTTTTTTATCGCCTCCGACAAATGTGAGAGTTTAAAGCAGAGGTGGGCACGCCGTGGCTCAATTTGCTCACGCTGCTCAAACCGTTATCTTTTTTGGGAGGCGCCAGCAAGTCGTCCTCGCGTCGTCGGTGCTCGCGATCAGCGAACCGTGAAGTTTTACAAAAACAACGACACAGACTTTTGGCGCAGGTAGCAAGCACAACGCCGCGGTCTTGAGTTTGCAACAACACAACCCAAGCGACCGAACTCGCACATCGTACCAAAAACAAGAACAATTTTAAAGGGAACTGCGCGGCTTGTTGTTTTTTTTTTTTCTGGCCGAGCTGCTACCCAAACCGTTAGGTCTCGTGCCCGCCTCTGGTTTAAAGCTTCAAACTTCGACGAAACAACGTTATGCTAGTCCTGGGTCTGCTATTACATATATTTTTACTTGCTAACAGGAAAATATCTTTCAGATTAATTTTTTTTAATTTAATTAAAATTTTTTTTAACAAAAGTACTCAAAAAGTGCAAATCCCCAAAAGTATGGATACAAAAGTACTCAAAAAGTGCAAATCCCCAAAAGTATGGATACAAAAGTACTCATGACTTTAGTAGCTAGTTTTATAATCATTTCTATGGAGAACCGTTCCTTTTTATACCACTCTCCGTAGTCTCTTCTGATACGGACTTGAAGAACTACTCCTTAACATCCAAAGTTAGCTTATATATACGAGAATTTTGTTTCACCAGTAGAATAAATTTCTTTCTTCTCTCTTCATTAGAATGCGAGGACGACCAGTACGAGGCTTAACAAAAAAGGAAGCTTTTTTCGGCACGCCGAAGTTGGTATACCCCTGCAGATTCCAATTGTATAAATTATAATCTATCCCAATATAATAAAATATTAATTAATTTCATATTTATACAATTTTTACAGTTTTAAATTGTTTTTGTACATTTTTTTACATTTTTACATGTAAAGTAAAATGTAATTTTTCTCCACGTTTACCGATCGTTTGTATGGCAGCTATATGATATAGTCGTCCGATTGTTATGAAAATTTCAACAAAATTCTGAAAAAATATAAAATACTAGTATATCAAAGTAGAAAAAATGTTTTTTCTGAAATTTTTACGGCAGTTCCTATGGCAGCTAATTTAGTAGTCCGATTTTTATAAAATAAAAATATAATATATATAAAAAATCTGAAGCAATATATAAAGCTTATAACCGAGATTTCATCATGATATGTTAAAAAACGTTGATGTTATACTACTTCTACAAATTTACGGATCGTTTGTATGGCAGCTATATGATATAGTCGTCCGATCTGGCCCGTTCCGACATATGTACGTGTGAGAGTATATAGAAGACTATCTGCAATGTTTCATTTAGATAGCTTCAAAACTGAGGGACTAGTTTGCGTAGAAACGGACGGATAGACGGACATGGCTAGATCGACTCGGCTGTTGATGCTGATCAAGAATATATAAACTTTATAGGTTCGGAGATAATTCCTTCACTGCGTTGCAAACTTCTGACTGAAATTATAATACCCTGCAAGGGTATATAAAAACAAGAAAGGAAGGTAACTTCGGCACGCTGAAGTTTGTATAGCCTGCAGATTGCAATTGGGTCAATTATAACCTATCCCCGGATCGTTTCTGTGGCAGCTATATAATATAGTTTACCGATCCGTTCAGATAGCTTCAAAATTGAGGGACTAGTTTGCGTATAATCCGACAGACCGACCGACGTACAGACTGACATAGCTAGATCGACTCGGCTGTTGATGCTGATCAAGAATATATACTTTTTAGGGTCGGAAATGCCTCCTTTACTGCGATGCAAGCTTCAGACTAAAATTATAATACCCTGTAAGGGTATAACATTTTCCCAATTCATAAGATGGTGAGGGTATTATCTTGGTATGCATAATACTTTCTGAGAAATTAAACGACAAATTCAGAAATGTGATTTTCCCAGGTGTATTCAGAGATATGTATGTGAGAGAGTGAAAATGTAGAAAGTAAAAAATAGCTCTTAAATTTAATAACTCTAACTTACCCCAGGCGTCTGGGCTTGAGGACCATAGGGATATCTCGTCCATTCTAAAGTTGCTTCTCTAGTCGTATCCAAAAGAACAACTGCAAAACTATAATATTTAATACCAAAGAGCTAAATATTATTGCGTTTATACGCACCTTGATCGGCCTGTGTCAATTGAAATTTAAATATAAATAAAATCAGGCAACCCAGTCCTAATAATGTCATTCTTAGAACAGTTCTATCGTGGGTTCGTGCAGGAATAAGGCTTCCAGCACTTGCATACAGCCCAATGCTAATAATTTGATTTTGTAAAAAGGAAGGCGGACAATTTCGTTTGGAAGAAACTTGAGTTAAATGCTTATTTGAAGTCATTTCTTCTTTTCGATCAAGACAATGATGGTAGTCCATTTTATATAATGTATTTCCAAACGTATTCAAAAGACGCCTTTCCCAGACTAGAACTTTCAGTAGTGGCTTCCGGTATATGGTGTTTACTTGTATTTCGTCAATTTAAATAACCTTTGAGCATTATTATGCCTACTTTGGCCAAATATTGAAAGCATCTCGCTAAATTATGGAGACTAAAGGTAAAGGGGAATATATATAAAGTTCAAAATGTTTATACAAATTAAATCATTCAATAAACTTCTCTTTTTTAAATTCATCAGTCTATGTCGTTTCCTTACAAAGATCTAATGGATAGCTTTGCCGAATCGCCTATTTCCTTATCTATTTATTACTGCACTAACGTTTAATTTTTAACGTTTTAATATGCTTATATGCTAAGCATATTATTTGTATGTTATAAGGACGAAAAAGGATGGCACGTCATTAACTTCCCTTCGCTTTTTATATACATAGTTTAAAAAAGTTTGCGTTCTTAAATTATTGAAACAGCCATTTCCAATGGAATTATTTAGTTTTGAATTTATTTACGGCACTCACATTGCATATGTATATAAGTACAATATACACACAATTTTTTTATATAAACGCTTATTTTAACGAAACAGAATGCTACATCATTTGTTTTGCACTTTTTTAAGTTTATAAGGACTTTCCGTTCCTTTATTATTTAACAAACTAGTCAGTCTCATTTTAATTATTTATTTATTTTAATTAAAAAAAAAATTGTTTTTATTTGTTATTGTATTTTAAGCGCAGTTTAGTTTATGTATACATACATACATCTATGCATACATACTGTATACGGTATACACACTTTTTTTTGAGCATCTTCGCTCTTGAATTTGAAGTAGCGGCTAGCTTAGCCGTTTTTGGTTAATATTTTTGTTGTTTATGAAGTAAAAAAGTTGTGAGCATATAAGTTAGCAGCGTCAGTGCAAATAATTCTCTAATTCTCTACTAAAATGACGCGTCCTTTTACAAAAAAGAGTTGGGGACTCGTACTTCAATTTACAATGCACTTTTCATCGGAGATGAGATGATGAAAATATTAAGTAAAATGCTATCGATAACAAATATTGTAAAAGATATGGTATCACTAATAAATGAAGTTTTAAACTAAGGATTTCAGTTAAAATGCAAATAGAGGAACAAGTCAATTTTATTGATTGATTTAGCAAAACACAGCCAGCTTTCCGCTTATAAATATAAATTTTTCTTTTTAACCCCCCTTTAAAGTGGATGTATCGAGCAATCCAATAACTTGACAGAATTGCCAGTTCGATCAATCTCATACCGCGTTGAAAGCGTCATTCTAAGACAATTTTACCATAGAAAAGTACAAACCAGAAGAACGCGCTGAAATTGTTCAGATTTACATTTAATATAATTTTTCAATTGTGAAAGCAGTAAGAGAGAACGAGATGCAAATAGTTTAGAACGCCCGTTTGTGGGCGGCTTTTTTGCTGTCTCAGTTACGCATGTCGCAGCATAAATATGTATATGCGTTTTTTAAGTCCTCTTCAAAATATTTCAACGTTTATGTATGTGGAAGTCCTTAAAATTATATGTACTCTCCAAATTGCATATATAACACCACAAAAACTCATTGAGGTTAATTTGCCGAGCACCAACCTACGCACCGAAAACATATCAGTTTTGTTCAACTAATATTGAAAAACGGTGATTTAGACTGGATCCCGATTTAACGCCGCCATGCTTTTTTTGGGTATACGCTGATAAATCAAGGGACATAGCTCAACTTAAAGACAAGAAATCGCCGCCATATCGACCGATACATGGGCCAAAACGACGGAAAACATAAAAAAAGAACATTTTCTAATCAAGGCCAAAAGTGGCCATTTGCACGATATTGTTTTCAAACAATAGCTATAACATATTTCCTTTAATTTAAATAAAATATATTATATACTGGCCCACACTGTATATATTTTAAATGTTAATATGGTCCATATTGAAGAGCATATAATGTTGTTCCTTTGGCGCTAGTAAATTAAAATGTAAACTAAACCTATACGACTGAAAATATAGGCACCTAAAAACGGCTAATTTTAGTCGGAAGCTTGCGGCGTAGTGATTTCCAAAATGCCGCCAAAGAACATATGTACATATATTCCTAATCAGCGTTAACAGTAGAGTCGACCTGGCCATGCCCGTCTGTCTATTCTACACAAACTAGTCCTGAGGTTTTGAAGCTATCTGAATGAAACTTTGCAGATATGTAGTCCATCATCGGTTCCAAATTTTTGAACATTGCTTATAGCGGCCATAACTATTGTTCCCGCAAATATAAAGGAAAATGTTTATTACCCTTGTAGAATACGTATATTTTATATCCAAGAATTTGTGATTTTATGAGTAAAGCTTTTGTTTAACTTAAATATTTAAGCTTTTAAGACAATAATATTTGTCCTGAAACATAATGTTGGCTACTTTCAGCAAAGCAACCTGATCACTGTTCAGTGATGGATCAGTAATCAATAGCTGCGTTCAGCAAAACAACGTGATCACAGATTAGTGATGGATCAGTAGTCAATAGAGATGGAAACAAATAGATTTACAACAACCCGATTTTTCCATACAAATTTAATAATATATATATTTAAATCGACTAAAATCGATCAAGCTTTCCATACAATAGTTTGTGTTTTTTAGATCTACAAATTTAAAAAATTGTAGGCTTATTCATCAATGGTTTTATTATTGTTCTTCACATTTTATCATTGGAATAAGATTGTAACTTTTAGTCCCCCTTCTTACATTTTGTTTCCACCTCTAGTAATCAGTAATCAAGAGGGTTCGGCTGAACACTTATGATACATATCGCCATCGTAATTATAATCGGCTGAGAAACTATCGTTATCGCCTACCTTCCCGCTCATTAATTGTACAAATAATTTATAAATAATTAATTAAAACTTATTATTAGCAAGAAAGAAAGCTAACTTCGGCGCGCCGAAGTTTGTATACCCTTTCAGATTCCAAGTGTATTAATTATAATCTTTCAATATCTTAATATATGAATTATTTTCATATATATTCTATTTTTACAGTTAACATCTTTTTACATTTCTTACATGTGAAGTAAATATAATTTTGACCACATTTACCGATCGTTTTTATGGCAGCTTTATGATGTAGTCAACCGATTTTCATGAAATTTACAATAATATTCTGAAAAATACATAAAATACTTGTATCTCAATTTAGGGATGTGAAAAATATATCAAAATATCAATATATCGATATTTTTTAATAAAAATATATATTTAGGCCCTATTTACACTAAGATGCGTTATTGCGTTTCAGAGCAAACTCAGTTTTTTTTTACATAGACTCTGTAGAGGGGGCTAGTGGTGGGAAAAAGTTACATCCAAGTTGCGTCCTAGTTACGTTTGTTACGATAACAACTAGATTTGATCGATATTCGGACTATCGAAAAAATTTCACCACCAAAACCAAAAAAAAAACCTGAGCAACTGATAGATGAAGCAAAGCTGCCTTAAGGAACTTACTCTAGCTATGGACTGAAAATGTGGAAGGATCACGAAAGAACTCCATCTATAAGGTGATGGCCTCTTTCCAGAATCTCATGAAAGCATTTTTGGAAACCCTTCCAAATTAGCGTTTGTTTAGATTAAAAAAAAGGCAAATAATTTTTAAAGTTAATACACAATCAACAAGTATTTATTAATTATTTCCAGCTAGAGAGGAAACGTTTTCTGCATTCTTTACGATTACCGTGATCTTTTCTTTAGTGAGGAAATCAGATTTATACTCGTCACCAAGATTGTTCCACGGCAAAACTTCAATAAAGTCTGTCACAATATTGTTCTGTAACCGCCGAAGACTCGCTACGGTGCGATATTCCGCAGAGAAACCCAAGGAGCACAAGGAATTCCAATTCGCGTCTCCAAATTAATAGTTAGATGAAAAGAAGAATCTTGCTTGCGAAGATTTGAAAGCCGTTAAGCCATTCGCTGTGATAGGGCTCCAAGTTTTGCTGCTCCTCAAAAGGTCCTGGTGGCATCGCGGCCAAGAAAATGCCTTCATCTTGGTTTCTTTACTATGATCTATTGCTGAGGTTTTCAGCCTTTTTTCTTTGTTCGAATTTGCTCATTTGGCTTAATTTTTATACCCTTGCAGGGTTTTATAATTTCCGTCAGATGTTTGCAACGCAGTGAAGGAGTCATCTCCGACCCTATAAAGTATATATATTCTTGATCAGCATCAACAGCCCAGTCGATCTAGCCATGTCCGTCTGTCCGTCTGTCTGTCTGTCCGTCTGTCTGTCTGTCCGTTTCTACGCAAACTAGTCCCCCAGTTTTAAAGCTATCTGAATGAAACTTTGCAGATAGTCTTTTTTACACTCTCACTCGTATATATGTCGGAACGAGCTGGATCGGACAACTATATCATATAGCTGCCATACAAACGATCCGTAAATTTGTTGAAAAAAAAATTATAACTTCACTGTTTTTCAACATATCTTGATCAACTCTCGGTTATGAGCTTTTTATATTGTTTCTGATTTTTAAATTTAAATTTATAAAAATCGGACTACTATATCATATAGCTGCCAAAGAAACGGTCGGGAAAGTTTTAGAAAAAGAAATATAACTTTGTTAATTTTCAACATAATTTTTTCTACTTTGAGATACAAGTATTTCATATTTTTTCAGAATTTTGTTGTAAATTTCATGAGAATCGGACGACTATATCGTATAGCTGCCATACAAACGATCGGTAAATGTGGAAGTAAAGTACATTTTACTTTACATGTAAAAATGTAAAAAATGTAAAAAAATGTAAAGCTATAAAAATTGTATGAATATGAAAGTAATTCTATTATATTATATTGGGATAGATTATAATTTATACAATTGGAATCTGCAAGGGTATACCAACTTCGGCGCGCCGAAGTTAGCTTCCTTTCTTGCTTTACTTTCAAATAAATACTGACAACTTACTGTCAAACAAACTCAATAACGCAACCTTTTCCAGTAGAAACACCCATTTTGCGTTTCGTTCGATAGCGATAGGTAACGCACGATAGTGTAAAAAGAACGTTATATCGTGATATATTTTTAACCTGATATATCGAATATCGATATATTTCATGGATATATTTCAGATATTTCCTTATTGACCACGCTTATCTGAAATCTGTGAAAGAAGGAACATGAGCGCGCGACAGGATTTTTTTGAAATTAAAAAATATTATTGCGACCTGCAATTATTTCAATAAATAAATAAAAACAAGTGGGAACGCATCAAATATGATGTCCCACTTAAAATATTTAAAGTGCATTGAAGTAAGTACATGAAGCCGATTTTTATTGGGTGTGTGTGTTAATATTCGCGCGAAAGGTTGAGCAGAATGTCGGATTAAGACACTCGTGCAAAGTGTTGACACCAGATCGAATTCGTGTCTCGACATGCTCATTTCCTATTTAAGTAAAAATTAAAAATTAAATTAACATTGAACTACCAGAAAAGCAGGCTGTTTATACTTTAGTCTGTCATTGGCTTTCTGGGAAAGTGATCCTCCATATGGTATAAACCTGCCATTAGCTACCGCGTAACTACAGGTAATTCAGTACCATTCTCTCTGGTCTCTTCAATAAAATGCGTCGTGTGCGACAAGAGATGTCGCATGACTCACGTTATGGAACGCGATTTCTTAAAATCGTAAAAAAAAAACAACAATCTGTAAAACTCCTTATTTTCTTATTTTCACGTCTTTCTCGTACTCGTGCTCGTTTATTAGTGATCGTACTCTTCTCGATCGTATCTGGGCGATAACAATATATCGTGTGCTTATGTCTTATCGATAGTTACATATGATAGTTCTTAGTGTTACCTTATCTAATTTATATTATATTTAAACTATTTACAAATCAAAACAAACAACTTTGAAAAAAAAATAAATTAATTTAACCTAAATAAATTATGTGATGTAATGTGAACCATGTATTATTATCTTACTTTATTTTAATTATCTTAAGAAACTCATGATAATGACATGTTCTATTAATATATTTATATATTTAAATAATAAAAAAAGAGTAGGATTAAAAACTGAAAGAATATCCTTTTTTTTTATTTTAGAAAAAAAACAAGGTGCTTAATCAAAAATACTCGACATATCGATTATTTCGGGTGATATATATTTATATCAATTTGATATTATTCTAAAAATTGATATATCATCGATACGATATTTTTTACTTATTTTCACAACCCTAATCTCAATGTAGAAGAAATTATGTTGATAAATGAAAAAATTATAATATTTATTTTTTAAAGCTTCCCAAACGTTTCAATGGCAGCTATATGATATAATAGTCTGATTTGTATAAAATTAAGTCCAAAAATCTGAAACAATATATAAAGCTAATAACCGAGTGTTGATCAAGTTCCAAACATGAGGGACTTGTTCGCGTAGAAACGGACAGACGTAAATGGCTAGACCTTTACTGCGTTGCAAATTTCTGACTGAAATTTTAATACCCTGCAAAGGTATAAAACATAGCGTGCAAATAAGTGTTGACCGTTTTTTCCTTACGCTCTACTCGCGTTAAAAACAAAAAAAGTATGCATCCTCATTTTCGGTCTAAACAGCCGACGTCGTTTCTCATTTTTTCGGTTTTCTGTTTATGATTTACGTTCAGCTGTTGCAAAGGCGCGCTCTTTTAGAGCTCTCTTACCGATGATCGATACGAGGTGACGCTTTCTCAGAGCGACATTCTAAAAGACCGATTCACTGAAAAGGTCTCCGCAAATAATATTTTTCCGGTAATTTCTTTTCTTTGGACGTTAGGTCTTCTTGAAATTTTAAGCCTGATTGAAACAAATAATGAAGTTATCTGTTAATCCATTATTCAGAATTAAGTTTAATAAGTTTAAGTTTAATGTTTAGATAAAATGCAAATTCTTACAGCAAACTGACGCGAAGAATGCATAAAACTTCACATGCACGCATAGATGCGCAAAAAACCTTTTGACTCTTCGTTCAAGAGCAAAAGAACCGTGAATGGGCAAAGCAAAAGAGAATGAAAAGAACAGCTTGTCAGCTGATCGTGAGCATAATTTTTATAAAAGCAAATCAATCGGTTGCTCTTAGAGTCTTCTCTTCAATTCTAAGAAAAAAACCGTTATTTTGCGATCGCACGAATCGGTTAACCGTTATTTGCGAGCTATGGTATAAAAGTGTCACTGTTGACTATTAGTTTATATCTTCTTTGCTTACATATATCCGTTAATTATTTTTTCTATATTGCAACCTACGATTCAACCCATCAATGTCGAAAAGAGGTAACGTACCATTTTTTCGCTGAGCATGACGGAATACATCTTTTATCATGATCAGTGATAATACTCGTTCATCAGAACTATTGAACAAAAGGTATCAGTTATCAAGTTGTTCTGCTGAACGCAGCCAATATTGTTATGGCAACTTTATTATGACCTTGAAATGGACAACTACATATGTTCTTTGGCTTGGAATATTTTAGTAATTTGCCTACTGTCACACTATTTTAAAGAGGCAAACAATAGCAAGAGCCTCAAGTCGCAGCATATTAATATGCCTTTTTTGAGTCCTCCTCGAAGTAGTCCAAAATGTAAATATATGGGAGTCCTTAAATTTATTTTTGTAACCTACAACTTGCATAAATAACACCACAAAAATTAATTTAAGTTAGTTTTGCAGTGCAAGGTCCTAGGCACTAGAGCTGGGAAAAAATCGATGTCAACATCGATTAAATCGATTCCTCCTATTTTGGTCGATGCATCGATTTGGTTTAGAAAGAATCGATTAAACGACGAGTCCATTTTCAAGATAGAATTCAGTCCTATGAAGAAGAAGAGGACCGTGAACATTAATGAATTAAAATTTGTAAGTTTTAATGATTATTTATAAAAATCAAGTTTTAGATTTTTTAGGATTCTTTTGTTTTTTTGTGATCTCACTCACTTGATCTCATTCAATTTAATTTAATTTTTCTGGCAATAACCAGAGATTAATTGATTTTGATTTTTTTTGTTTTTTATATAATGAATATGTTATTTTTTTATTTTTTGAACTTTTATTTTAAATATTTTTATTTAAAATAAGTTACTTTATTTAATATATAGGTTGTAAATAATTTTATATAAAATAAAGCTTCATAAAATTAGAAATATAAAAATTTAATAATATAAAAAATTTGGTAATTGCCAGAAAAATGTATTTAATTTATTCTGAAAATATTTTTGGTTTATTGTTTTATGAACGATTATGTAACTAAATTTATGTTTTGGTTTTATTCTGAATTTAATTCAGGAAAAATATAAAAAAAGTTTTGTTTTCGATTTAATCGATTTTATTTTCCAAAAAATCGATTCACTGAGAATCGATTTTTTTCCAGCTCTACTAGGCACCGAAAATAAATCTGTTTTGTTCATTGTTGCAGCCTTTTTGTGCCTTTTACTTAAAGCAGTATATTGTTATCGGTCCAAATTTAGTATCTAGTATATTTAATGTTGTACTTTCGATTTTCGCGGCTAATAGCATTATGAAAGAAATCAAATGAGTGTTGGTGGCAAGGCGTACAATAATTATAGTTTCCCAGCTGACTATTCTTACGATGTATCATGAGCGTTCAGCACAACTCCCTAGTTCACTGTTTACTGATGCATTACTGATCAGAGATCATGTTTTCAGGGTCATATTTTGAAGATTAATGTTTCATGAAAGGAACAGTACTATGTATAAGAAGCCATAGGGAGCGTAAAAACCCAAGCTGTATAAAATTCTTTGGAAGTGTATAATCTATTCATATAAATACAATGGCGTTTCGTTCAATATTATAATATATATAAACAAATACAATAGTTGTAGATAACATAGTCCAACTTATAAATTATTGTAAACAAGAAAATTATGGTTAAGTCGATCATTTTTCTTTTTTTTTCAATATAAAGTTTGCCTCTTGGAAACAATTTGGCCCGTCTCGGTGAATAAATCGATAGCTGCTAATATTTTTAATTCCGCCAAGCCATCGGTTTGCCATCGACCACTACCGAAGGTGTTAGGTTGCTATCGATTGTGCCTCCACTCTAATTGTGGCTCTGGAAGTTTCGCATGCGCCTAAACATAAATCAATAAATCAATATCATACAAAAATATTTTGTATTGTTATTTTCACTCCAACGTGTTTTTCATTTTCAAATAAATATAGTAAAAAACTATAAAGTGCACAAATGATGAATGCATAACCAGAGAAAACACTTCTCAAATAAGCAAGTTAAAGTTTTAACTATACCTATTATTTTTTTATTATTTTTATTTATATATTTATCCCTTCAAAGTACGCGGATCCAAGTGTGTATGATATATACACATAACAAAAATTAACAAATATACTTATAAATATATACTTAAATTGCTTTATAAAATAGTATATACTGGAAATATTAATGTATTACGAAAATAGTTTGGTGAAAGTTACGTGTATTTTTTGGTAAAGTTTGGCGAGTGTTTCGGTTTTCTGTTCTCTAATAAATCGCCCGATTTATTTATTTTACTAATATATATATTTGTTTTTATTTTTACCCTAAACAATTTACCCTTATACGATTTAGAACCACTCAAAATACGTAAACATATGTACCTATCATGTATATGTGTCTATACTACGTAAACATTTTGTTGTGTATAAATAAGTACGATTGGATGTTCCTTTCAAAAAAACATACGCGGTTCTAAGTAATAATCAGCTCAAAACTAACCTTTAACCGCAAACTCAGAGCCGTGACATACTTAATTATAAGCTCGAATCAAAAACAAGGGAATTTTACTGATACTGATATATAATATATGTATGCCTGTTTTCAGACAATATTGTTCTGAAGTCAATATAGTTATGCGCCATACCTACGCAGTTACCTTCTAAAATTATAAATTCAAAGAATTGTAACTTTAACGAAAAAAAATGCCCCTCTTTGGCAAAAAGGATTCGGGGAAGAAGGCCAAGGCGAGGGATATCAAGGAATTGAACAAACAAGTGTCAATTGAAGAGAAATATAATCTCCATGGACTGTTGGGGACGTAAGTAGCAGGAGGTAAAATAATAATTATTTTAAGAGTAATCTGTTAAATCTTTTTCTACGACAGTGGTGCCTTCTCAGAAGTACGTTTAGCCGAAAGTAAGGAAACGCCAGGCGATCATTTTGCTGTGAAAATAATCGATAAAAAAGCCTTAAAAGGCAAAGAAGAATCACTGGAAAATGAAATACGTGTGCTGAGAAGGTAAGAAATATACCTTAAAACAGGGTAATACCATAATGTGTGCTGGCTTACAGGGCAACAGTTAGATTCAGGATTCAAAGTTGAGATATGACATTTTTAATGATTTTTTTATTCGTGTTATCTTTTTCGTCTAATAAAATATTTTACCTTTAACATTTGTCTTCTGCTGCAATATGCAGTAATTGAATTAAATATAACTGTGCTAATTTTAATATTAATATTTCCTAAGTTTATTTAAATATCTTTCTTCTTTTTTTTTTTTTTTTTTTTTTGTGT
>VNJS01010788.1:0-23545 GCA_008042575.1 Drosophila watanabei | reverse complement strand
TAATATTTTCTAGTTTTAAAAATATGATAAAATGATCTATAAACTTTAAAGAAGGAACCATTTTTTAAGTAAAGTACAAATTTTAGATTTAATCACTTACCACACATCGAACAGTGTGTAGTGGGCTGCCTCTGACATTCGCTTGGCCAGTGTCAGTTCGGTGTTCATGTACAGGTTCATGCCCCCCAAGAAGCTCTCAATCGAGGGCACCTCCTCATCGTCTGAGGCCTGTAGGTTCTGTCCCATTGGCTTACCCTCCTCCTCTGCCTTCGAAGCCGCCTGCTTCGCCTCCTCCAGGACTGTCGACAGTCTTCCTTGCCAGGCGAAATCCTCAATCAATAGCCAGTGAAACTTCTCGCTGTAGAGCATCTTGGTGGAAGCCTTTGAAATGATTGTACTTGAGCACTTAATAAGCGGACTAGGCAGGACTTGACAAGGCGATGAGTGCACTTAAACAAACTGGGGTTTATTTTCAAATAATTTAAAATATTTTCAAAGGAATCTAGCTAATTGCAAAAGCAAATGTTCTCAGTTAAGATCTATTAACCTCGGAAATCATCTTATTTGGATAAAAATAAATACAAAAAAATAGTACAGTTGTAAAACTCCTTAAGATCTGGCAGAAATCATTTTGAATCATATAGCATTTTCTATATATAAAGTTTAATCTAAAGTTTAAATATTTGTCTCTTTAAATTTGAAAATAAATTAATTAAATGTAGAATAAATGCTTTGTAGATTCTCTAGGATTAAAATACTCATTACTTTTTAATCTGCTGAGTTTATTGGGAAAGAGTATAGTCTTCTAGTTAGATAATATTTTTTTATTATTAAATAATAAAGAAATATGTTTATTACTTTCTTTCTTCTACTTCCTGCTTTTCCCAGACATTCTACCCTTTTCACTCAATTGAAATACCAAATATACTTGCGATTTTCCGCAAGTGTGGGGCTGAGAGGCCCTTCTGCCGTCTCTCACCGCATTTCCCCACCAAACTCTCTTACCAACTCGAGAAATCGGCGGCTAAGGGCGCCGCATGCCAGATCCACGACTGCAATTTGCCTGAGGGCCTCCATCTGCAGCACGGAGTCCAGCCACTCGGCGAGACTCTGCGCCTGGCTGGGCGTCTGGCTGAATCCTCCGGATGGCCCGCTGCCCGGTCGCCGCCCTCCCCCCGGCTGGGGCGTCATTTGAGCCAGCTCATCCAGCTGCACAATCCGCACAAAGAGCTCGTTCTGGTAGAGGTTCTTAATCAGCTGCACATTCTTAGCCGCGAAGGCGCCGCCAAGGAGCTCGGCAAGCGGCTTGGCCAGTGGTATCTGTGGCTGTGGTGGTTCCTGGCACGTGAAGAGGGTCAGCCGGGGGATGTGCTTGTAACGCAGGGAGAACTCCTGCAGGAAATGCCCTTGGAGCAGCGAAGTGCGCAGCGGCTCCTGCACTGAACCATAATCCGATCCCAGCATCAGGTCGTGCTCCTGCAGGAATCCCTCGGTGGTGCGCTGCACCAGAAATATGAGTAACCACCAATGCATACTGATACTGAAAAGGTAAACCGAAATGCAAATGACATTCCTTTGGCCAGGCTTTATATATAGATTGAGGGAAAGGAAAAGGACATCCTTGCATTATTCATTCGCTTGGCTTTGACATTTTGCGGCTGTCAAAATCGAATCGAAATTGGCCCATAAATCGCTCATTGGCATTTCACTTTTTTTGTCAACTGACACCGGCCACCGTCATTATTCAATTTCATTCAATTACATTTCATAATTCATGACCCACGCCCTTTTTGCCCATGAATATGCATAAAGGATATCATGCGGATGAGGGTCATCCCCAAAAATATGTATGTGTGTGTGTGTGTGTGTGTCTCAATCCCACTCAAACTCCTTTTGTCCTTTGGGGATTTTTGCGATCCCCATGTCATAAATTCGGACAGTTTGTCACCTTAATTGGATTTTCAATAAGCCAAGAATACCAAGCAAAGCCATAAGGGGTTTCTTTTTAAATGTATGGTTTAGAATAATATAATAAACTGGAAAATTTGTGGTTTATAAATTTAAAATAATTATTAAATAATTAAGATTTACACCATTTTAGAAATTTCATGTTTATTCCTTGAAAATAAAGTGCACATTTTCTCTAGCTTTAAAATATTTGAAGTCTTAAAATGTAAGCGTACAAAATGTATTTTTTATATAATTTAAACAAGAATTCCCTTAGTATTTAATGAAACTTTCTTTTGATCTTATTTATATTAAATAATTTTCTCCTCTCCGTTTTATTTATTAAACTTGTTTCCGTTTCTTTTTACTTCTAAATTCCCAGGAAATTCTTACTCCTGCTGGCTTACTTTAAAATCTTTGCTTCGTTTTCAGTTTCACATTTTTCTGTAGGTTTTTAATTTCGCATTTATTTTGGTTTTGTTTTGCGGTCAAGCGGGGTGCTCTGGTACAAAGTCATATTTTCTTATTATCTGTGCCACCGCGGTAATACCCGAAAAAATGGAATTATTAATGGCACTGTCCATTCGCTGGCTGCTAAGTGGCGCAAATTACATTTTTGTTTATTTTTCCCCCACAGACTTGGCCTTGGGCCCAGGTCTTGGACCTGTTTACAGCTGTAAAGGTTGTTCCTGCTTCTTCCTTTCGGCCCACTTTTTTTTGTTGTTTATTGTTTCCTGGCCACAATATATATATAATTTTGGCGTATGGCTTTTGGCGTTCGCTAAGATCCTTAATTGTACTTGGGGAAGGCGTTGGAGCGCATTGCTTTAATGGGCTTGGGTGCCTTCGGATGCTTCGGGTACCTACCAACCTTTTGGCTTTTATTTATTTGGTCTTTAAGTGGCCAGAACCAGGAGTCGTAGTTTTGGGAAAATGCTTTGAACTTTCAATGTTTTTTCGGTAAGAGGATTGCCTTGATGCAAGAAATGCTGCAAATAAAGAAGTTTTTAAGATGAATTTGCTCTTTTCTTATGCTAAAAATTCTAAGTTTTTCTTATTTCTGAATGCCGAATTTCACAAGAATATATAAAAGATTATAAATCTTTTAGATAATATTTAAATCCCCTTTAAATTTCTGTGGTAAAAATATAAAGAAATCACCATTGCCACTCAATGTTCTGCCATGAAAACGCTTTGATTTATAAAAGTTTGAGTAATGAAAGTTCGCAAACATATTTCTCTAATATAAAATTAGAAACAAAGTAGTTTTATTTAGAAAAAATAAATGTAAGTAATGTTGCAAGCTCATTTTCCATTTGGTAACCACTCTAAAAGTGCAACTAAACTGTCCATAATGAGTGGGTAAAGAGCACGTTTGCAGGGCAATAAAAACCGACAACGACAACGACAACGACAGCGCCGTTGGCCAACACAATTGCCAAACAAGAAGTTTTCCGAATGGCAAAAAGAAACTTTTCATAAAGGCCACTTCCTGGACTCCACTATTCCTCCTCCTCCCTCGCCTTTTTTTTGCGTGTCCTGAATATTGGCTAAAGTGTCAACGGCAGTCGCAACTGTGGCTCTGCTTTATGAGCCCAGTCCGCCCTAGAGCCGAGCCCGGCTTTCCCTTTTCCCCAGCTGCAGGGCGAAGCCAAGTCCAGGACGAAACCACAACAAAGGCGAGCCAGAGAGCAAAATGAACAACCGGCTAAAATCGAGGGACCAGGGAGGGGAACACTGGTATCCTGGAGAGAAAGGAGCCAAGGAGTCAAGGAGGCAGCTAGGGGAAGTGGCCTACCAACGACATTTGCATGCAAATGATGCACTGTGCACTTGCACAGTTGCTTCCACCGGGAGCAGCAGATGAACTTGTTTTGTGCTAATGAGATCAGCATGCAAATCGCCGAAGCTAAGAGGACAGGAAATTGCAATGCAAGAAGTGTAAGGATAATGGGTCCTTCCAATGCCGATGCGTCTTATTCAAAATGCAGAGCACACACAATCGGTGAATATTATGACAAGTCGCATTAATCAGCAATGCGAAAGCTCTCACCTTGATGATGTTGACGACTCTGACTCTCTCAACTCAATAAACTTGGAGTGTGAAAATAGTTGCACTGAAAGAAATATATTGTATTTATTTGAATAAAGTTTACAAATATTTTTGAATGTATTTTTTGAAGCATATATTTTTAAGAATTTAATGAAAGGATTTAAGTCATGATTAGCTGATATTTGTAGAGACAAATAGTTAACGGATTTTGAAATTAAATAGTTAAACTTTAGCTTTGAAAATATTTGAATTTGCAATTATTATAAGAACTTCTTGTATTTAAAAGATTTTGTCTGGAATTTATTTATAATCAGTTCCTTCCCAAGCTACCGCTTTGTTTATTAAATTAAATATTATATATTTTTCCCAAGTACACTTACTTTTTTCTTTCCACTCGAGTGATTTTTCTCAATTTCCTGCAACTCGGATAATTTCTTGCCTGCACTTAATGAACTCACATCTTCACTTTCATCGCTTTGAGACTTTCACTTTTGCCGTCTTGAGACATTTTCGCTGCATTGCCATGAAGTTGACAAATTTCAGTGACATTCTCGCCGGCTCAGGCGGCAAAAATATTAATAAGTGTGAAGCGGCAAAAACGTGGCATGGCTTTTATCCTTGAAAAGCAGGAGAAGCAGCATAGAGGGGAAAATTGCAGCTGCGTCCTGTTTTGTCCTGTGCCCCGGAGATATTCCATTTGGTGTGCAGTTGACTTGACAGACAGTTGTGACATTTGTTGTTTCGCATAGCCGAAAGATAAATGTGGCCCTGGTACTTTCACGCTGCTGTCAAGCGGTTGGAAAAGCCATTTAACGGGATAGTTTTCCAACAAAAAAAATTGGGAAACTCTTAGTGAAAAGTTTGAGTAAACATTAGAAAATACAAAAAGACCTAGTTTTTGTTCAAAACCAAATAAATGTAGGAGTGCACAGGGATACTTGAAACGGTTTTCTGTTATTTAAAATATAAGTTAAAGAATAAAAGTTATTATTAAAATAGTTTTATACTTTCCCATAAAAATGTATCCTTTGGATTCTGACACCGCATCCGTTACCGTCACTGTAATAAACCCATAACTATAATAGCATTAAATAAATCACAGTCCAATCTGGCCCCTCTTTCCAGCTTTCCCACTGGCTCGCTTTTCCTTTTCAGCACCCTTTTTCCCCAGCACTTTTCTCTGGACTTTCACTGCCGCCACTTGGGGGCAAAAGTTGGTGGCGGGGCGTCAACCAGGAAAGTCGCGTTGAGTGCATTTTGTTGATTTATAATAAAAATAATGTTAAAACCATATTACATCATAATGAAGGAGAGGGCGGAGAGAGAGAGAAAGAGAGCACTGCGTAAACAAGTTTCGAGTGAAATAATAAAATGCGCTTTTTATGCATTTTCTCCCCGGGCAAACGCCTTCCAACCAACCAACCAACCTGCCATCCTGGCGGCACCTTTTGTATAATGCGTGTTATGTAATAGTTTACGCTATCCCCTTCCCCTCACATACCATGCCTTTGGCAAGCTGTCGTCGACGTGCAAACTTGGAAGCGTTAAAAAATTCCCACCATATTTTCCTTTGCCTTCAGTTATGCTTTTGTTGCAGCACAGAACTTTTCCATCCAAAGCGACATCGTCGTCGCCCTGCACCACTTAGCCAAGGTAACTGCACTGAGAAATAAACTTGGACATACTTTTTGAATCAAAACTATATTTACAAAATAAGGAGAGAGCTTGAAGAACTTAAGAAAAATTCCGTAGCTTTATAGTTTGTATAAATTAATATATTTGAAGGATAAATAAAATTGTTTTCTGTGCATGACAATGTCAGAGAATGGCTTGGGCTTTGCGGCACATCTCAAGCCTGCTCCTGAAATGCTCAACAAAAATAAGCGTGGCCGTAAAAGCAGCCACAAACTTTCGCCAAAACAATTTTGACACCTGAACCCGAACCATTTGCCGTGTTGACAACGGACCCGGCCATGTTAATTCCACGCAGACTATGCCAAGCCAAGCAAAAAACTTTGGCCCGGAAGTCTAAAAAAAAAGGTGGGAATAACTTTTCAAGAGCTACCAAGAAAAAAGTAACTTGCGTTAAATGTGGCTTCTGTGCGCAAGGGCAGTGACATAAATGCTATTTAAAATGTGTTTTAATTCGTTTATTTCATACGAGGAAGTTAATTATGAGTTAATAAGATGATATGTGAAATTAAGTGGGTTTTATTTAATCAGAGTCATTATTTAAAAGCTTAAATTGAAAGACTACGACACTTAAACCGGCTTCAATTGCTTATATATATTATATATATAAATACATTGCTTACTCAATACATTTTGGTATGTTATTTGTTATCGAATGATCCGGCTCGAAGTACCATTTTTTTTGGAGGAAGGTGGCTTTGACCCGAAGGTACACAAGATAAAATTAAACTTGAAAATTTGAAATATGTATTTTGGATTGATGAACTGATGTAAGCAAATGTATCTTAAATTATATGTCTTTAAAGCTGACTTGCTCCTTCGCAAGAAATGTTAAGAGTAAGTTTGCAATTATGTAAATTTCGAATGAACCCAAATCCTAAGTTAAGGTTAATTATGCAATTTGAACTTTAAAGAGCAAACAAAGCCAGTGAAATGTCAGGAGAAGAGCGACAGGTAAACAAACTCATGACCTCAAAGCCAAGGAACACGTTACGCTTTAGCGTGATCCCTAACTCCCTTAGCTGGCTCCCTGGGACTTACTTTAAGAAATTACCCAACCAAAGACCAAGTGAACGCGGTCTGACCCAGTTTATACACACTTAAGAGCTAGACAAACAGCGTGGCAGGAAAGTGCTTCAATCAACGGCTCAGACACATATGTTACGCTGGATTGTTATGGAAATCCATAAATAAAGGCGCACAGACACATGTTTACACGCTCATCAATTTTTCGAGGCAAAGCTCCTGGCGCAGGATACGGAGGATACCTCCGGCTAGAAATAGGAAAATGCGCCAGCGAGGACACGGGCAGCAGGCAGTCAAACGTCAGGCGTGAACGTGAACGTTTGTTAATCTCCGACCTGGCAAAGTGTTGACAATAATTCAAGACACGTACCTGCAATAAACTGCCGAGTTGTCGTCCACATATATCACCCATATATACCTATATATATATCTTCTGGCTGGGTTTTATGACCCCAACGAAGGCTCAGGTTGAACAGAATCCAAGATCGGCTTTAAAATGAATTTTGGGAAGCCCGGCAAATGAAATGAGAGTTGTCTAAACACATTTCCTATTAATAAACGGGTCCTCCTCCCTCCTGCCCGGTCACCCAATTTTCTCATCCTGTGCGTGACCAGGACTCATTGAAATTTACCAGGCGCGCTTCGTGTTGACATTTTGGGTAGATTAAGTTATAAACAAATACAAATGCGGCTACTAATGAAGTGTTGTTTGACTTTTTCGGACCAGAGCGCAATGTCAACAAGTTTATTGTGTGAAGCTGTTTATGGGGAAATACAGGCGACACGCAAACCAAATTAAGTTATAAAAATGTGGGCGTGCGTTTTAATGAAATCGCCTCGGAGAAATGTCCAGGAAATCGCTGTTTTTTGCTAACCCCGAAGAAAAAAAATAAAAAAACCAAAAAAATGAAGAAAAGATATCCTCCTGGTCCTGGTTGAAATGCTTTTTGCCACTTGTATATTTCCCCTCGTTCGCCTTGGGGCACCCTGCGATTTGCATAATTTGTCCAAACAAACATAACACAATGTAATACAATGGCAGCACACATTGCGTATGCGTAATCTGGCACTCGTTGAGAGGGCAAAACAAGCTTTTGCCACCGGCTTTCCTTCTTCGCACTTCGACATGCAAATCGAGGCGGGGCGTAAGGAAAACGATAAACGCCTCGAGAGCAAAACCCAAAACAAACCGAACAACAGCAATCCCTGGGTCACAGGCAAGGGCCAAATCCTACTAATACTCCCCATATTCCCTTCCCCCGAAAAAAAACACAAAACCAAGACAAGCCCAAAAACCGAAACCGAACCGAACCAAACCAAATGCATAACGTTTGCTGCCAAATCCGTCCTTTATGCCGAAATCAAACAACAATAAAAAGAGAGAAAACGGAAAAGGAAGCCGACCGCCCATCCGCCCGTCCGCCCGAGTCGAAGCCAAAGCCCCAAAGGAAAACGGCGAAAAGGGAAGCCCATTTTATGGTTATCGCCAAACGTTGGGTTATGTTTTATGGCCAAGAACCAAAGGACTCACCACCGACACTCAGCATAGACATACAAAATTAAAGTTCCATCAACGGAACTATGTAATCAAAGAGGATACGGACACTATCGGAAACAACTTGAAAGAAAATGATTGAAGGCGTTTTTCCAGGAATTGTTAAATGGGAAACGAATGTCCTTACAGAAAACATATATGTAAATATTTAGCAAAATTAGGGCAATTATTAAGTATTTTTATTGGGAGCTTCAGGACTTGATAAAAAAGCTTAATTGTAATATGATATTATAGTAAAATTTATAGCAGAGACTCGGGTACAGAAATATTAATTAACAAAGAGTTAGAATTTTATATATTTTTAGGTAGACTATTCGACAACTTCGACCTACGCATGTACCTTTTAGTTTTCTATGAACTTAAGGCTGTCAGTTTTTTAAAGGAATTTATATATTGAAGAGCTTAAAGGCTTTAAAATTTAAGGAATTTAAATACGTTAGAAAATCTATAAATAATAAAATGTAGTTACCAAAGAAAGCATCGAGAATCAATAATAAATAATATCCTTTTGAAAGAAATTTAGAAATTTATATTTAAATAAATATATAACATTTTTTTTAGATAACAAATGGAAACTTAAACCCCTCATAATCAATATATAAATCTTAATCTCTTTAAAACTCTCCGACAACTTTTCATTTTAAGACCCATGAAACCCGATACTCCGTTCCATTAGCTTTAGAATCACTCAGAGTCCACTGAGGCGGCATTCTGCATTACCCGATCAGTCAGTGTCCATCCATCCCAAAGTATTACCGCATTCCCAGGGAGACTCGCCGCGATTCCATCACTTAACTTGAGCTGATTGACCGGGACAATCGCCTGTCAACGCCTTTAAGTCGCCTGACAAAAAATAAATCATTTCGTGTGTTTGTGCTGGGCACTCACACCTGTCCCGCGGCTCCTTTGGCATTTCCTTTTACACATTTACACCGCCCCCAGCACCCTTGGTTTTCCATTCCCTTGCATTTTCCGCACCCTGCTGGCGCAATAAACTTTTACGCATTCATTATGGCCAACATGGAAAATGGCGTTTTTCTTTGTGCTCACCGCGTTTTTCTGTTTCTCTTTTGGCTGGCCGGAAAATGTGGAAATGGGGGAGCAGGGGGAGTAGGTGATGGCATTAAATGGCCGCCGCGGTCTCGTCACGTAAATCGCTTGCCTTGGTTTTGCTCTGAGAGGTTTTCCCGCTTTCCCCAAGCGGTTGCTCTTTCCGCGCTTTTTTCTTGCTCTTATTTTTATTATTATTTTGTTTTTTTTTTTTTTTCGGTGGGGCGGGTGGATAACAAAATGTCAATAAAAATAAATACTGTTGACGCAGCTCGCATATATTTTTTTTTTTTAACCAAAGTGAGGGTCGTTGACTTTGTCGCCGTTGATGAGGATGAAATTCATGACGGGGATGGTGTCGTCGCTCCTGTGTAGGGATTCTCGAAGTGACACTTGTTGTTGGGCCGGTGTGTGGGTCCCAGTGTTTTGTGTGTGTTTTTTGAAGTATTCTCCACTTGGCAATAATTGTCATTTAAGTTTAAAAGAGCGTTGATAATAATTTTCATTAAATGCTCAGTAGAGACTTTGCAAATGGAAATTAAGTGGGTGAAAAAAAGGTTAAATTACTAAGTAAACCATTAGGAATTTATGACTTCATTTGTTGATGAGATTTGAATTTCGTAGATATAGTTTACTATTTTGTTAAATATTTAAAACACATTTTTTTAACTACTTTTTTTATTATTAAACAAGTTCTTTGCATTGCTCATATATTTTAAATTAAAAAGCTGATTTTTTCATCAAAAAAAAAAGGAAACAAAAACTGAATTATCTAGTATTTATAAAACTCTTAAAAATGTGTCAAATACAATTAGATATCAAAATTAGTGTTAATTTTCTTTAGATACAATGTACAATTTTCTAGTTTTATTTTTAACACATTTTTAAAGATCCTATTGATATCTGAAAAGTCTCATTTTAAGTGATTTGAAAAGGCATTTTTAAATGTTATACCTATAAACCATTAAAATTCCATTATAATACTATCAGTAACCTACAAGTTAGCTCTGACATTTTTCAATTACCAAATATAAAATAGCGCCGAGAATGCCTCATGGAATGTAATTATGGGCTGGATAATATCCAAGGATATTATTACAGGCTCTTGGCCGGGCGGCTCCCTCTAATTTCAAGGCTCAACATTCAATTATTCAAATGAAGCTCAATGCGAAACACAGGCCGCAGCTCATGCGACACTCACACCCCCGAACCAATTTGCATTATTTAGACGAAAAACGATGCCGCAGAAGGTCGAAAGTTACATGCCGAATGCCAGGAGAGACAATGAAGCCCCCAGGACCAACGGAGCAGGACAATTAAAAGGCAAAGCCAAACGGATACGACTACGGAGGAGGTCAACATCAGCAACGGCAACGGCCAGTAATTGAACCGCATGAGAAATTGTGCTGGGCAAGCAAAACAAATGAAAAGCTAGAAAATTCCCCACAAAAAAAAAGAGAAGAAATAGTTGTTGTGAAGCTGCAGCAGAATCTATATATTTCTTTACCTGATCGAAGATACAAAGCATCTGGCGAATGGCAACTGATAAAAATGCTTCGCTAAATGTAAATACAAACAGCAGAGACTGGAGGGCCTTTGGGTTTGGGGTCTAAAGTACGGGAGGCGGCCCGGCCCGGTCATAGTTGCCTTGGACCCGTGGCTGCGGGCCGTTTTGCTGGCCAATTGAACATTTCGGAAATTGGAAATTTCTCACTTGATGATGGTCCACAAATTGGCCCACAATGAAGACAGTCGTGCGTGAGGCAATCGCATGGGCGAGGGCCGAACTTGCTGCTGTGGTTTTGCCTCCGGCTCCAAGCTCTTCTTTCTGGATATATTTCTCTATGGGTCGGTTTATACCCTAACTTAAGGTATGATATGGTAAGTTTGATATGATATAGTCCTGAAATTTTATACGTTTACATTTGAACTGTATTGTAAATTAATGTTATAATTAAACAAGTTTATAATATTAATAATTTCAAATCATTCTTAGACTCACCTAGAAGTATGTAATGATAATCAACCTAATGACAATATAGAATTTCAATAGCTTTGTTTTAAATCCCTTAATATAATTAACTATTTCTTTTTTGGTAAATAATATATATTAAAAAAGTAATCCCGATTTTTTTGTATTTTTTTTAAGATAGGGTATTTCTACTAACATCTTCCGATATATCCAACTATTTCGCTTTGGTCTTTGCTTGGGCAACAGCCCGCAGCGTGACACACACTCTTGTGCCCAGATAGACAGATAGATTTCCCCAGTTCTCGGTTTGATTTCATTGTCACTTCTCCGTTGCTCCCGTTGGGGTACGACACATCAGGGATTTTCGGGCGGAAGGGGATTCTCTCATTCGGTTTCGATACGGTCCCATGTTCGTTTGATTTCCCCAGTGTGAGCAGTGGACTCGAAACGGATTGAACCCCTGTGCAACCCGATTACCCTCAGAATCCAGAATCCAGGATCCACAATCCAGCATCCTGAGCCCGGAGCCCTTAACTCCTTACCTTACCTTAACTGACCCGTTGCGGCACTGTCATAAAGTGTTTATGAGTGTTTGCCTGTGGTTACTTTGAGTATCTGTGAGCATTTCTCGAGAAGTGCAGGTTGGCTACTTTTTATGTCCTGTCCGAAGGTTGAGCCTTTGTCATAATTTACAAGGTGTTAAGGCGACAATTTGTGTGGCGAAATGAGTTTTCTTCGGCCATCTACGATTAAGCCGGACACTTTTGTTCTTCAATTTAACTCTGGGCCTCTGGACACAGAACGATGGCAATAACATTTTTCATACATTTTATGCCGCCGCTTGGGGAGGTCAGGGCGGTGGAAGAGGAAACAGTTGACTACATCCGCCGTTGGTTTGCCTTCCGAAGAAAGCATTTCCTTGTCAATAAAAAATGTCTCCTTCCGGTGAAATCATCATCAACATTTTCCTACCATATCCATGCAAATAGAAAGTGAATGGCGAGGAGACTCTTAACTTTTATTTGTTAAAGTCAAAAGTTTTTAAATTGAAGATAAACTTGCCCATTAATGGCAAGAGAGAACGAGAGTGTGTGAGTCCAAAGTATCTCGAGTGTGTCCCCCGTGAATTGTGCAAAGTTTAGGGCCAAATAATGATATTTGTCAACATGTATTGTATAGTTTGTTCTGTTTCGCCACAGTGATTTCCCTTATAAGATATGAAATACTTTCGCAACCGCTGCGAGATGCTTTCAATCAAAACAACAGCAACACACTCCAGCATCAGATACTCCAGCACTGATATCAGGCGTTAGATGCTTTGCATAGCTTATAGAACATTCTCCCGGCAGAACAGCAACAGGAACAAGGACCATGGCATCCCAACCTCGGAAGGATGCGCGTTACAATGCCGCGAGCTGCGAAGGAAATTTCACACAGCATTGTTAGCGGCTTTTGAGGTAACGAGCGTGGGTGGGAAAGCGGGCTGGCAAGTGGGCTTAAAAGGGGGGCTGAAAGGGGTCCAAAGGGGGCTGAATGGGAGAATGGAAAGCTGTAGCGTGCAACAATCAGGTGAAAGACGGAAATCGTCACCGCAAAGTCTCAGAAGCGTGAATTGTGCCAATGGTTACCATGTACTCAGCGACAGTGACAAAATTATTTACCTGAAAATAAAATAATTAATAATATTGGTAAAAAAACCAAAACTAAGGATATGATAATATATATTAAATATAAAGAATCTTAAAAACTGAACTATATTTTGTACATTCTTATCTATAAAAGAATAAACTATGGTTATACCTTAAATTATATAAAAGCGAGTTCATATTTTGAGAAGCAGGTTTTTATGTAAAATATTATTATTAGCAGAAATATTATGATTCATAATGACTAATAATTATTTGTGATTTTACCAGGGAAACGTTTATAACTTAAATTAATTTAAGCTAATGAATAATAATGACTGATTGGTAAATATTTATTGTTATTGATTACTTATTTAAATCGAAATTATTAGCTTTTAAAATTAATATTCTTAGCTTGGCTTTTCGTTACTTATTTTTTATATTCAAGAGGCTTCCTGAGCTGTCCAGATTTTTTTCCAGTGTAACCTCCTTACTATTGTATCGAATTGTAAATGTATATGTGGCAGCATCTGGCAAAGAGGCATGTTTTGCATTTGCCACAAACACTCACACACACAACCATATGGGCTGAATTAAACATTTTTCGATATGAAAATTTATGCAACAGTTCAGGCTCTTCTCCTACTATTTGCCATAAATCGAATGAACAAACTACGGAACTTTTTATTTGGCTCGTTTGGCTCTGCATGGAAATTCAATTAAAGTGACAAACTGTCCAAAATTTTGACATGGGAGCACCGGCTCTTCAGCTACAGCAACAGAGAAATCACACACAAAAATCCAATGAATGCCCAATGGACAATCAACGTAAAAAAAGGCAAAAAGATTGCCAGAAAAACACAAAAAAAAATATAGAAAAACAAACAGTCTGGGGGAAAGAGAGAAAGGGAGACTTACATGCATATTCATTGTGGAACAAATCCTGAAAATATCACAGAGCTTCCACTCATGAATAATGAAACGTAATCGAATGAATTCGATTTGACTCTGAAATGGAAGGAACTTTTTCGTCTTTATGACATTAAAAGTGAAAATTACCAAAGGTTATTCCTGACCGAAATTAATTGGGTAAATAAATAAACAAATATATATTATGAAGGATAATACAAGGCGAGTTAATCAGGATTATTATTAAGCCAGAGAATTTTAAGTGTACAAGTGAATGAATAATAAATATCTTTACTTGGAGACTGGGTTAAAAATGTAATAAAACAATATATATTAATTCAAAAACATTATGAATCCGATTAAATATTGCTTTCTTCATCATTAAGTATCCTTAAAAATCCAATAATTTCCCACATCTATGCCCTGCTCATCAGCATTAAGCAAATGGCCCCGTTGAAGTTTTATTTATGAGCTAATAGCCTCCGAATGCAACGATTGCCATCTGTTTGGCTGGAAAATAAAGATATTCTCGAGTATTTGCGCTGGCCAGTTGCCAGTTGGCCAAGAGCCTCCGTGAGGCGATTGTGATTTGGCACAAGAGTCTCAAAGTTCAATTTGCAAACAAATGTCAGCCATCGAAGGGCTGATTTAGTGGGCAATCAGTGACAGCTGCAGTGTGGAATGGCTTGCTGGCTGGCTGGCTTTTAAGCATCTGAGGACGACAATAATTTGAAACATTCTCGGCATACCAATGAGCAGGGGCTTGATGCCGGTCAAACATCATTAAAGACCAGAAAACACATACCGATTCAATTGTAACCTCTTTACGACGTGCTTCCCCGCCACTTAAAGCAGCTCATTTGCACCTGGCGGAAAACGAAGTTCCTAAGCAAAGGGAAAACGAAAGGAAAGGAAAGGTGACTCAATCAACTGAGTGGCCCCGAACAGCTCACAGTTCATTTGAGGCTGCTACGAGGTGGCTTTTGGAATTTTTTTAGATACGCGCAGAAATTTCGCTCTTTGGAGCTAGCAACTTCGTTTGATCTGGAACAGATTGAACAATCAATTACGTGCTGCCAGACGCCACGCCCACATCGCCCAGAAAGCGAGCTAAGGCGAAGAATAAAGGACGAAGGACCAAGGGCGAAGGGTGTAAGGTGAGAGGTGAGGCTGAGTGGCATGAAAAAAAACGCGCATACGTGCCGTTGTCCAGGTTTCTGCAGAAGCACTGAAAACATTAATTTAAATTGAGGTTTTGGTATAGAATTAAGTAATCAAATTCTTTTGTTTTTAATTAATTACAAAATTAATGAAGCTATCGAAATTGTCTCTATAAAATATAAATAATTTTCATTATAAATATAAATTTAAGAAAGGCTTTAAAGGCTTTAAATAAATTTTCCCTGTAGCCTTAAGTCTTCTTATAATTTTTAGTTTTGAAAAGATATATTTTCATCAAAAGAAACACGAATTTTGATTTAATTTTAATCACATCCAAATTCTCTCCGTGTCCTTCTGCAGGTCGTCCAGGTTCTCGCTGTCGCTGTTGCATGAAATTGACCCGCGATGCCGGGATTTATAAATGCAGTGTGTGGAGAAGCAAGGAGCTGGGTGCTTGGAGTAAAGAGTGTGTAGTGCCGGAGCAGAGTCGATCCCACAGCTATGAGAAATGCAAGAAATCAACCAAAAACGAACGTGCGATGCATACAAAAGCTTACTCCAAACGGATTGTTTTCCTTATGTGCGGGAGAGTTGACAAGCTCTCCCCATCTCCACATCCTCTTCTTGCCGTCTGAAAAATGCAATCAACTTGAGGCGAAAAATGTTCACATGTAAAGGGGCCACGGATGTATTGCTGTTACCATCGGGTGCTGTTCCTTTGCCTGCATCCATTCATCCAAGGCGATTGCCAAAGGAAGCGGAACAACAATTCCACCTGGCGGCAAAGCTGCTGGCACAACAGGCTTTTCTCATTGCGAAAGGATGAGAAAAGCGCAAAAAAAGGAAGCGGTCCTTTTTAATAAATGCTGAACTTGAAAAGGAAAATAAAAGGAAGAAAAATATTTTTCACTAAAAGAGAGAGCAACTTATATGCTAAAATTAAATTCAATTAATTCAAATAATTCCCTTCTTCTTCTCACAACCCTTTCCTTAGTTAAACCCTCAAATTATTTTTTATTTCCCGAAAGCATCGCTTGACTTAATCTGCATTTGACTTTATTCATTAGCCCGCACACAAGGCTATCCAAAATCATAATAAAAATTGTAACAAAATCGTAACAACTGTCAAAACAAATTGTTTTTTTTTCCATCGCTTTGAGAATACCATTGGGAGCGTTAAGACAACAATAATGTTTTATTATTGTTATTACATATATAGCCATGTCCCACACAAGTGTCAGTTTTGTGCCTGTCTGTATGTATGATCGTGTAAATATTTCACATTATTTATCCCCAGGGAGTATTGCCCGTTTTGTGGTATTAAATATGCAAGGGCAGCGCTTTATTCGAGCGACTGACCCCCGGCAGCAGGACTGACAGGAGAGTCCAGCTGAATGGACAGCAGTGTGTTCAAATGCTTGGACAGCTGCCTGCAAATGCGTAGCCAGCAAAAATCATCAAAATTTATTTCTATACATATTGCCTTTTTTTTAGCTTTGACTACTCTCGAAGGTGATATTAAGTCATTTACTGAATATTCGAGGCAAGCAAAGGAATTAGATTTATTCAAGAAATTGGGGTTTGGGAAAGGAAAGAGAAACAATCATTAAAAACTACTAATTACAATTAAATAGCTTTGTTTTTGTCATTATTAAAACTTATTAATACTTTAAACAAAAAAACCAATAAATGAACCAGTACATTAAATGCATTAACACTTTTTATACATAAATACAACTTTAAGCTCATAAAGACACGCATTAATTCATTTAAAAATAAAAAAATATGTTAAGTGCTCATTTATTATCATAGATAGAAACAAATGCTTTCAGAATGTAGTTTGAATTAGTAATGTTAATATAAATAATTTAATATTTATTTACTATTTGATATAATTTACAATCAAAAATAAAAAAGTTAAATATTTATTTATTTATATTTTCTAAAAGCATAACTACGGCTTAAAGAAGGTATGACGTTTTAGCTATAGTTTATTAATTCTTAAAAAATATATTTTGGGAATTTTTGAAATATATTTATATTTTTTATATTTTATATAACTAATTTTTATCAAACTTTTAGGGCTATTTCTAGTTTCTAGTTTATAAATTCATACCACTTTCAACATGTAAACAAATGTGGATTATCACAAATTTTCTAGTCTTTTCCAATTCGAAATAAATGAAAATGTCCGAGCCACAAAAGTCAGAAACAGCCTTGAGGTAAACAGAATTTAATGTTTTCAATTAGCTGTCAGAAATCGTTCCTTTGCCTTCCCCAACATCACACCCTCAGCTTCGTGCTCGAACCGAAACTCAAACCCCCAAATCCTGCCACCATCTCGATTTGAACCACACAATCAGCAACCCTTAAGCATCGACAAAGAGCCCCCAAAATGGGTTCTGGGGATGAGGATTGGGGTCGAGGCATGGGGGAAACTGTCGAGTTGACTGGTAAACAATTTTGGTTCCAAGGAGCGGGCATCGAGCGTTGATTGCATGGGCCTCAGATTTGGCCAGGACGGTTGGGCCTCGTCGGTCAGGGTGTCTGTGAATAATTTCGGCATTATTGCCTGTGCTTAATTCAAATGAAATTAATTTCGCAAGGTAAACTCCAGCACGGACCAGCCAGGATCAGGATGATGGGGACCACAGGACCGAGAGCTCATTGTTTTTGGGTGATTTAATGGCTCTGCATAGGGATGTGTGTGTGTGCGAGAAGGGCGTGTTTGTGTGTGTGCAAATGAATTCATCCCTTGGGCAACATTTTATGGCATAATTTGAGGCGTCAGGAAGTACGTCGTCCTGGCCGTTGCCCAGAAAAGGTCAGTTCCTAAGCAAAGGCACCCCACCGATGCGGTTTGGGTGTGAATATTAATGTCTCATATTTTATTATGCAACCTGGTTTTCGTGGCGTTTAGCTTTTAATATGATTGCGGCGTATGTATGGTATATTGTTGAACAAAAAACCCTCGCAGCGTATAATTATGGGCAACTTGTGGACTTTGAGGCTGTAATCCCTGTGGCAGACATGTTTCGATTGCCAATTCCAGGATAACCGCCAGCCAGAAGCCATCGCCAGTCGCCAGCATTTGCAAGTGGAGCAAGAGGAGCTTCTGTAAAAAAAAACATATGCGCTGAGCTCTAAACACGTTCTTAGCATTCAGACAGACAGACTCGGCTGGCGGTCTCTCCTCCTTGGCCTGTCGGATTGTCTGATTTCCCAGATATTTTCCTATTTTTTATGGCCACAGGAATTCTCTCGCCCCCCTCTACACCCCTTTTCCCCCGAGAGAACTGGCGACTGTCTGCCTCCTCTCCAGCTCCTGCCATTGAGTAGATTAAAGTGTAAATATTTAATGCACGCGATTTGCCCGGCCTGAGTTATTATTATGGGGGCTGAATTTTCAGCCGGAAACCCTTTTTCCTAAATTTAAGCACTTAAAGTACGCCTTGAACTCCAGCTCAGTGTGATTAGTCGGAAATGCAAAGAGAGAAAGAAAGTTTCTCAAAGCTTGGAAGAACAATGCCACAGCAAGAACTTCATTATTCGTTGAAAATTATCCATAAAAGATGTTCAGTTATGTTCTGGTTTTTAGCTCTGGCTCTTGTTCAATGCTTTTTGTTTAGCTTAATGCAACTTTGAATGGAAGTATCTCTTATGATGCAGCTGCATGCCTTTGGCTTTTGGGACTTGTTTGGTTTTTGTAAGTCTTGTTTTTACTCTACTTGATTATCTGAAGATATCCTGGATAAGCTCTCTCAAAATTGCTCTCGAGAAAATGTGGAGTTTATTTAAGTTGATTAAAAAGTATTTGTGAAGAAAGAAATAAGTCAACTATTAAGGAGTCAAGAATTGCAAAGCTTTTAAAAAGCATAGCCTACTTTTTGGGGCTGGTTATAAGAGCTTTAAAGAGAGCAACTAAAATCTTAATTGCTACCAAAATATTTGTGAAATCGTAAACGAAATTTAGTTTATAAGAAGAAATAAATTTAAATATAAAGTAATAATATTTTAATCTTTAAGTGATTAGCAGTAAGGAATTGGTTAGTGTCTTAAAAAGGATATAAAAACATCAACAATAGAAATTAATTCTATTTAAAGTAAACTTCCTCTTTTAAATCCAATCCATGCCTTTAAATACCAATTAAAAACAATAAAAATGGAAGGGATTATAGGATGAGGGTTTAACTATATAGCTTCGAGTCTATCCGGTTGCTGCCTAAGGCAATTAACTCGAAACGTGTATTTAACGACATCGAAATGAACTACCAAAAACAGCATGGAAAAGATAACGACTGTCTCATTATCATTCCACACACACACACACACCCACTCCCCTCACCCCACACACCAATACAGTCACACAAATTGAAGGATATGCCCCGCACACACGCACACACGTGACTCCGTCGAGTGGCGGCGCCAAGATTGACATAATGACAATGAAACGCCCAAATGATTGGCTTGAATTGAATTGAATTATAGAAAGAGAGGGGGCTCATGTGGGAGGAAAAAAGAAGGGATAAGGGTAAGGGGAGAAGGGCAGGGAAGAAGGAGAAGGTACATGGAGCTGGCAATTATGGCAGCCAGTTAGATAATTCGAAACAGAAGGCCAACGTTAGCGTCAACATTGCCATGAAGTGGCTTTAAAGAGTCGCAGCTAGAATATTTTTCTACTACAACTAAAGGGAACACTGAAAATAGGAAAAATATTCTTGATTTTATTTAATGCAAATTAAGAATTTCGTATTTTTTTAACTAAACAATAAAGGACTTATTTTAAATACTTAACCAAATATACGAAAAAAGAGTAGCAGAGGAAGGTCTTTTCCGATTTTATCCTTTATTGTAAAATGTAAATGTAAAATGTAAATGAATTATACAAATTTCTTTAGTATTTTAAGATAATCGAAGCTTTTCGAATTGAAAATCCTTAAAATAATTTTATCTATGATTTTTTTAATATTATAATCTAAGAAAAGAGTTATAAAAATATCCACCTAAAAACATAAATTAAAGATAACAACTTTGTTCATTCCTAAAGATTTTTAAGCCAATGAATATTTTAAGTATATTATTTCTACTAATTTTCTTGTAATTTTTATTATTGTTATTTACCTTAATTTTTGTAAATTTCTGTATTTATTTATTTCATTATCAATTGTGAATGTACCTTACGCTACACATTTAAAGCTTAAAATATACTAATAAAACTACGTTATATTTTCTAATTTCTTTTAACTTCCCACAGTGCACATGCAGAGCACACACCCATAGAATTTCATTAAAGTTAATAATAATCGTAATAATCTCCTGCTGTGTCCTGGCCTGGTCCTGTTCCTGGCATACACACACGCGCCCGAAACGAACTTGAGCTTAAGTTCTCAAACACTTAATGAGGCATTCAAAACAATTATGTGTTGGTATATCTGAGGCACACCCTGCTCGGAGTGTGTGTGTGCTTTGCATGTGACATTATTAATATTTAAGACATTGGCCAGGGACCTGGACCTGGATCTGGACCAGGAAATAGAAAAAGGATTCAGCAAGGGCTTTGTTTGGCGAGCAAAATCACTTTAATAAATTTATGCAGCGCCCCCCCCCGAAAGGGTCACCAGAAATGGGAATGGGAAAGGTAAATGGAATTCCATCCCCTGGATGCCGAAAAACATATACAATTTAATTAAAGTTTGGCCCTTACACACATGAGCCATGGCTCTAGTTCGTCCTTGTCAGCAGCTGTTGTCGTGCTCGCATCAGTCTTGCTGTTGGAACCCGAGTCCTGCTGATTGAGTGGCAGCAAGGACATGACGGGCTATGCGAAAAAGCCACAAGTGTGCCTGGCACATCGTCTTGAATGTTAATATTTGCACTTTCAATTTGCACGCCGAGAATGACACACAGGCACGGATGCGGATATGGATACAGACAAAAGGACGACGATGAGGACTGAGTCCTTGGAGTCCCTTTGTTATAAAATGGCCATTCGGAGCTGCAATTATTTGAGCATTTCTTGCACTTCCTGCCATTTAATATGAATTGCATTTAAAATGCACATGCATTTCATTTTCTGGCCATTTTTTTCGGCGTTTATTTTTCTGTGTTCTGCGACATTTGCTCGCCAACAAAGAGCATCAAAATTGTTAGCAGCCCTCCATTGTGTTTGTGTGTGTGTAGCACACATATCCTTTTCCTTTTTTGGCAGCCCAACAATGGTTTGAAGCTGAAATTTCGAAATTAAATGGCCAGGACCACTAAAGCCTTCCCATTGTCTAGCTCTTATTTTGGGTTTTAAATCAGGATTCAGGATTTAACCATTTGAGGAGAATATGTTTTACAAATTTACTAAATAACTTTGTAGGAAAATGTGTAGCACTTTATACTTTGTATTGAATTTTAAAAGCTATTATTTTCTTAAGTATGCCCATACTCACATTATAAATTCTTGTAAGCTTCCTAAAAATTTAAATGTTTTCCTTGCCACGACCCAAAAGTTATTAAATCTTAATAATTTACTTGAAAGAGATTTCTTCCTTGGCCAAAAATGCACCAGAAATATGAAGAGAAATATAGAACTTTGTTTTGTTTGAATTAAATATTCAGAGGCCTCTGCAAAGTGTCCTTAAAGTTTACACACGGATTTAGTTGAGGGATTTTTAGGGCTTACAAAAAAAGAAAAGTGAAAAGAAAAACACAAAAACCCTTTTCCGTTCCCATGCCCCCAAAAATCTGTTTGTGTTGATGTTCTTTACTGGGGATTTATACACCCATTTGAGGCTTTGGCAGTCATTTAAAGTATCTGCCTCAAAGCGTTTGTGTATGGGGTTTTAAGGGTTTTTCCTCTCGTTGCCAAAGTTGTTGTTGTTGTGGCCTGGTCATGTTGGCCAACCAAACAAATCGTTTGAGTTGGTCAGGCCAAGTGTCAAAGTTTTAACGCACCCAAAACCCCGTAAACCGGACCACAGCAGCTCTCGCTCTAGATCTTGTGAAGGGGATGGGATATATATTAATAATGAATAATGCTTTTTGGTTTTGCTTTAGCTGGGTCCGCCTGCAAATGACTCTTATTTGTGCATTGAAATACTACCAGTGACACAAAACAATTCATTTCACCTGGCATACATCTTAATTGGAGTGGAATTGAAAGCCCAGCTCAAAGCCATAGGGAGAGACATATAGACAATGCAAAAAGAGGATTACGCACTACAACACACAGATTGCCAGCTGGTCCGGGTCCTGCTCCTGTTCCTGCTCCTGCTCCTGACATTTCTGTGCTGTAAGTAGTCCGGCCATAGTGAGGTGGAAATGGTAAAGGGTAAATGAGAAATCGGAGAGATGGAACCGAACTCGGGTCCATTGTCTTGTCTGCAGACAGTCTATCTATCTATCCATCTATATATCTCTCCATCTCTATTCGACTAACTATCCATCGATGCTGCAGCCTGCCACTGCAGTTGCAGAGGCAACCCCCCAAAGGTCCTGCCCAGGTCCACTCCATTTCACCCTTTCGCTCTTAAGCCCCCCGTTGATTTAATTTATGACCCGAGACTGCGTTCTGGCCCCTCTCCCCGCCATTTCAGAGATAAATGCGTCTGTACTTTCGACAATATGGACATTCGCCATTGCCTGCCTAGATCCTCTAACCACACACTTGAAATAATTGTTGTAAACATCATTGAATCATATAGTATTATGCAAATTTAAAGAAGTTGTTACATGGTTTCAAATATACATTAAATAAAAGACTTTAAAGGGTGCGAAAGTTATAGGTATATATAAATCTAAAATATATATATTATGATTACTTATGTTTTTGCATTTATGTTTTTTTAATATTTATTAAGTCTTTCCTTACATTTTCAGCTGGTCTAGACTAAATTCTAGCTGTACAAAATTTGGTGTTTAAAGTAGTTATATAATTAGAAAATAATGAAACACTTTATTGAATTGAATCATAATTTCATATATTTGCTTCCTTTTTTATTTACCTATTTTTTGTTTACGGCTAAATAAATATTTAAATTAAAGTTAAAGGCTTAAATAATATACATAAGTCTATACAAAAATGAAATCGTATAACGAAAAAAGCTTTCTCAGTTTTTATATGATTTCTTTCTATAATTCTCAACTGATTAATTGTAATTGTATAACAATTTATGTTAAAAAAATTATAAAAGTAATTAATTGTCTAGAATTAAAACAGTATCTTGTATAAATGAATAAATAGTAGATAAATTGATAAATAATAATGTCTCCTTGGTTTTAACTCTTTGTGTTTCTAAAGTTTAATTTATAACTCTAAATAAAGTTTTAGGTGTTAATTATAAATAAGGAAAAAAGTTATCTACAATAAACTACAAACTATTAGGCTGTGTAAAGTATAATATGGATAGTCTGATAAATTGTTTTGTGACCAATATATAAACTTTAAAAAATATATGTTTTCGAGTGCAGCTTCAACCCTTTTTCACACCACCCCCCTGTCGGGTCTCATGTGTTGCACTCGGACAAAAGTTTGCGGTTAAATTTACACATGCTGACCGCACATGCTG
>VNJS01010776.1:0-23483 GCA_008042575.1 Drosophila watanabei | reverse complement strand
AAATTCTCAGCACAGATTTCTTCGAAAAATTTAAAAGTTCCCCATTTTTTGTTTAATTATTTTCCTAAAAATATAAAAAATTATAGGAAATTTGAATATTTTTAACTACGAAATTCAATCTAAAAATATTATATATTCACCTAGAATAAATATATATATAAACTAACAAAATAAGTTTTCCAGTTTTTCTTATTTATAATTTTCCCTATTTTATAGTTTTTCTACAAGTGCAAAGGCCGATTGAAGCCAAACGTGGTCCGAACCGGGGCCAAATGGGCAGCGCATGGGGGCATCGGGCATTGGACAGCGGACATCGGACATGGGCCATCCACTTGTTGCCTGGTCGCCGCTATTTACCTTTTGGTTCTGCTTGTTGTCTTTTGTCTCGTCGGGTTTTCACTTTAGCGGTTCTTCCGCAGCGCGTCCTCTCATATCTGTGTCTTCTGCGGCGGTTGTTTGTGTCTTTGTGCATTGACACCAAATTCTATTTTGCATGTGAGAACGCCCTTAGCTTTTAGGTTGCATTTTGCAGTGAAAAATCAGGTGGGAATGAGGTTGATAAAGAAAAATAGGGAGTTACATTTAATATCGTATTATTTTATTTAAATTTGAGGTAATATTGAGCTCTGTATTATATAATACAAGTTTAAAATTCAATTTAAAATGATCATTTATTAAACAAATGATTAAGAATAAAAAATTATTTTTGTTTATACCCTTCCAGGATATTGTAATATAAGTTATAAGGCTGCAACGAAGGGAAAGAGTCGTTTATAAATCTATAAAACATATATATTCTAGATCAGCATCAGCAGCCGAGTTGATCTAGTCGTTTTTTGGACGAAAAATAATTTATGTCTTTTATCCAAAATTTAAAAGGGGTTATATCGTTAAAATTCTTTAACATTCATTTAAATTTATTTATTTAAAATTGTAATTTTTTATTAATTTATAATGCTGTGCTTTTTACACATTTCTCTACATTATTGTTCTGCTCTCTAAAAAAATTATAAATTATAGTATTATATCAATACATGAAGCTTCTATTCCTTTATCTTCTTCTTTAAATTCGTGTCAAATATAAAGCTTCATAAATCCTTGAGCAAACATACATTGCAGTAATCCTCACTACCTGATTTTCTTTCCGTTCACCTTTTCAGATCAATAGATCAATCTGGTTGAAAGTTGTTTTGGGGCAGAAAAGTGATGGTTTATCCGAAGAAAGTCACTAATTCTATCGATCAGCTGCGATTATCGTCGCGCCATGTATAGAGTTTTAGCCAACAAAATCCTAAGGCGATAGATGTTTGCGTGACGGGAATACGAATATTGTGAAATGGTTCGAAAAACTGTGTTTAACTCTTGCTTTCTACCAGGAGGGACCCGGACTTGGACCCCCGGACCCCTTAACCCCCTCTCCCATGGAAGTTTAACCCATTGAGTTGGCGACAAGCAGCTGCCCGAATGTTGTTGCCTTTTTGTTTACCGCACGACAAATTGCTTTGCTTTTGGCATCTGCAAAGCGGCCCCAGGATTCGCCATATATGGCCAGAAGCCGTAGACACTTTGCGTGTCCGTGTGAGCCACAACACTGGGCGTGTGTGTGTGTGTAAGTGAGTGTAAGTCTGCACTAAACAAATTGTTAAATTTATTGCCGCTCGTAAAGAATGGTCGCAGTTACAGTCGTAGAAGCAAAGCAGAGCAACAAAAATTCCTAGTTTAATGCACTCCACTGAAGAGTAACTGGGGTGCAGGGAAAACAGGGAAAAACCCAACTGAAAATTGCTTATTTACCAATTAAATGGAGAGCCCTCTGAGTAACTTTTAGGCCTTCATCACATTACAACTTTTAAGCCATAACTGGAGAACGCCTGCGATCTGGCTATGGCATTTTGGCATTTAATTAATTAGCGAACGTGAACTGCCCAAGTTAGCAAATGATCGTCCGCTCATTGGCGCCGTTGTCAATCACTCAATCAATCGATCAATCAGCGCAAATCAGCGGCATTCCTTCGACTCGCTTTCGTAGCAGCATGTGGAGTGAAAAATTGCTCCGAGATGGAAAAACAGAAAGAGGAGAAAAGCGTTCCGAATATGCAGGATAGAATGTCTAATGACCGTCTAATGCGGTCTTGGTTTTCTTATTAAGTGACTATCAGGATGTAGTCGTTGAAAGATGGGATTTATATTAATAATTATAAGAATGAATAATATATTAAATAAATTTTTAAGATTTCCTTTTGATATGTGGAACAATTCTTGGAATTAATGTAAGATTAATTCAATATTTTTGGAATATTTTAAGACTTTATAACTATGAAATTTACCCCAATGTTCTTAAAAAGTCCTCTCATACTTAAAATTTAAGAAGAATCCCCATCCTCTGACGTATCTCCCACAAACAAAAACAAAACATAAACAAAGTAAGCCATAAATAGAGTTTTTCCTTAGTTTACCGCCCACAAATAGAAACATTTATATCCCAATGGAAATGACAGAGCTGCCTTCCCTTTCCCAGATAGCCTAAGAAAATGTAACAAATTTCGCTGGTCTCCTCATAAAATACCATTTTATCCAGATCGCAGAGCGGAGCAAACAATTGGCCAAGGATCGAGTGGTGCCTGCGCAGCGGCGAATCCCAAGCAAATTAGGAAGCTAATGAAGAATTTACATTGTTTGCCAAAACGAATTATTATTAAGCATGCGCAGGCTGGAGCGGCGGACTGGGATTGGGATTGGGATGTGGATGTGGATGTGGATCTCTGCGGTCAACGAGCGGCGGCAGCGACCAATTATATCGCCGAGCTTTGATCTTGCGACTGGTTCTAGGAGCGATCCGTGGGCTCTGGCCTCTGGGTTCTTCCTAGTTCCTCTGGACTATTAAGCATACCGAAAGAAAGTTGGAAAATGTGAAGCAATTGTTTGTGGCATTTCGGCTGCACTTTGTTCTCCGGCCGACATAGCCGAAAAGGGGCGAGGCAGCGTCCTCAGCCTCTAATTCCCACCGCGGTTCGAGATCCGCGACGACGACGCGATGCCAGGTTCACCGAATATTTTGGATGGCCGGGTAGATTACGCATTTCGAATAAATCAAATGAAGCGTGCCCCTTATGCCCAAAGGAAAGTTCCCCCAATTTCGAGACGCATTCAATTAATGTCAGTCGTAAAACGTGCAGAAAAAAAAGAATCAGCCCAAGCTAAGGCAAAGGCAGAAAAGAAAACCAAGTCAACACCCAAAAGATTTATAGGGTAAACCGATTTTTTTTTTTTTGTCTCGCCTCTCGCCAAAATGCTCCGAAATCCACTTAAATGTGGCTCGCTGCGGCCAAGCCCCGAAACTCGTCGTTCCACATGTGTGGAGAGGTGTCTCTGTTCCCCAGTTACTCACCCCTGCACCCAGATCCAGGCTTTAACTTTAACTGAAGCACCAAGACAGCGAAGCCCCGAAAAAAAAACGCTCCAATTTGTCACTTTTGCTTAGGCCCAGGCGGGTGAGATGCAAAAATCTCAGGAATACTCTTACAAAGGGTTTTTTCCTTTTTAGTTAATCAACTTTTGCATCATTATTCGTGGCATTATGGGTATCTTAAAAACTAAGAATAATTTAAATTGAATTTTTAAGAATCTAGATATATAAAATAAAACAATTTATGTAACAATTAAACCCATTAAGTTTAAACAATTCACGAATATACACTTACTATATCACTTGAAAAATATCTTAAGAGTTTTATTTCTAGAAAAATATTTAAAAAATTGTATAGTAAATTGTGAAAAAAATTTTAGGAAATACTTCTGCATTTAATTCCATTTCCTAGAGTATCTCCTCTTCGTTTTGACCACAAATAAAACCTTGTTAACCCCAAAGAAGAGCGAAAGAGAGGCCAACTGGATCGCACAATTGTTATTAGTCTCTTTTTGAGCAAAAGCCGCCGCCACGGACGGAAGATTCAGGCCGACGGACGGAAGCTGAAGCACGCGCTCTTAACAAATTGGGCTACGGATTTATGCGAGTCGCTGCAGAGAAGAGATGACATCACAGGCGAAATATGTGCCCCAAAAAAGGCGCGGCTCCAACTGGAGGGCAGAGCAGATGAGCGATGGAATGCAGTCGGCAGACAAAAGGCAAATTTAGAGCAAAATGCGCATCTGAAAGATACTCTCAAGGGGAATTTGTGACTTCACAAGCAAAGTCACAAAAACAAGTAAATGCTTTAATATATTTAAGAATATTCTACAGATGAAAAGGGAAATTAAATGGTAAACTGAAAAAAATGCCTTATATCGAAAATAAAAAATTAAAAAATCTTAGTTAAAAATACCGTAAAATAAGTCGTAACAGGATTAAGATATCGAATGAAAACTATAAGATATCAAGAACATCTTTACGTTAAAAGGATACTTCCTGCAGTAAGTTGCACAGATAATTTAAAAATATGTATTATTATTCGTAATTCTTGATTATATCAGAAACCTGCAAATATTTTGCAAGCCTAAGGATACTTTTATCAACTTTTGCTCCCAATTTCTCATCTATAGTAATATCTCAAGCTATTCCTGAAGTATCCCATGACAGGACACAAACTAGTTTCTTCTTAAGCAGAACAAATTACTCGTGACATCTTCTCTGGGGCTTATGCAAATTCATCACCGTGAGATTTATGCAAGCCGAGTATGTCTTCCGAGACGCGGCATGTCCTTGCATAAAAACTGTGGCAAATGAAATTAGCAATCCGGTTATTGTCCTTGACAGGACGCCGAATCTTTCTTCCCGCGCCGTCGACGACACCTTTATAAAGTGTCAAAGTCAAGAGCCCGGTAGCGAGTTCATTAATTTGACATGATCCGTGATCTTGAAACGTTCAAAAGCCAAATTCATTTCGGGACACTCACTCGCGATTTGTATTCGCATTCAATGCTCACTGTTTATACACATAATTGTTGCATAATAAACTCATTAATCAAGGCTGCTTGTGGCAGTTGAAAGAGTCCTGTCTCTCCTGCAGGGGATGCTTAATGTGTCCGACATTGCTAATGGTTCAAGATGATGTTTTGATGCATTTCGCTTTATGAAACCCTTTGGTATGTACATATATATAAAAAAAAGGATAATGGCAAAAAATTTAAGCATCTGCCTTCATTTATAAACATTTGTTCCTGATTTTTTCAAGGGCTTTAAATCCGATAAAGAAGTCCTTACGGAAAGCCAAAGATATCACCAAGATAATTTATATTAATATTTACAGCAACTTTAAACATATTAAATGCTAATTTAAAGATAAATTATTATTGCAATGTATATTACCCTTTTCTAATCATAATATTGTCTAAAAATCTCTATAAAACACTTATATGTGATATAAGAAAGCCCATCTTCTTTATTTTTGCTTAGATCGTTGCCTCTAACATTGACAGCAACATGGGGGCAGGGAGCTCTGAGGCATGGAGCTCTGAGGACGGGGTTCAGGGGAAGAAGCAGACGCAGAATGACTACAAGTTACAGAAACAACAACAAACAGTCAGTGGCGAAAATATGTCCATGTTCCGTATTCCTCGCTGCATCCTGCTCGCTCTCGCAGGCCGCCTGTCCGGCAGCTATCTCTATCCGACTTCATGCAAGGCAATTCTAAAAATTGAATTATTCATGGCGATTGTACGACAATCAATTGAAATTGAAATAAAATGCTGGCTGCCAGTTGCTGCTGTTATAGCTGCTGCTGCTGCTGCTGTTGCGTTGTAGATTTCGCTACCGCCTTTGACATGTGCGCAGAGCGATTTTTCAGATTTTTTTGTAGGTGTTTTCCTTTTTTTTTTGGGTCTGCGTTTGGCTTGCGTTCGTTCAATTGAAATTGTGATTTAAAGTATCTGTATCTGGATCGATTTGGCATCGATCGAATGTCGCCAAATGTCTCCGATTCTGTGGCATTTCAGGCTGCCAAGTTGACTTCGGGGAGATTTGTCGCCTATTTTGTTTGTGTCTCGCTTTGATTTCCTTCGGTTTGTGTTTGTTTTTGGCCATCGACAATTTGTATTTGGCCATGTTAGTCCACAGATCAGACCTGTTCAAGTGTTTGGCAATCTTACTTTGGCTTTGGCTCGAACATTTTCTCTGAATAGTTTAAATGGGCTACGGACAGCGAGGAGTTGAGCTGTGTGAAATATCTTATACATTGCATTATTGATCCATTTAAGCGAGTAATTCGGTTACGCGTTGATACAGTTTATTTTTAAGCCAAAGATAAAAATAAAGGAACCTTTTAAACAAAATAAATTACACCTTAGAGCTGTATAAAAATATATATTAACTCAGATGACTTAATTTCTTTAACTTCCTAAAAATATTCCTGTTTGTTTTTCATTAAATTAATCATAATTTAATCTAACGTTTACCTATCTCTGCGATTAAAATTCTTTGCTTTCTATAAAGTCAGCAGTAGCTGGAATTTTTGCCGCTCAAATTGCGCTCTAATAAATATGAGCAGACATCAAAGCTAATGCCTCAACTCATCACCGGGATGATGAGATGAGCACGCGAGCTGGCCAGATATGCGCCCGATGCCAAGGCCTAAACTTAATTAAAAAATTTTCGAGGCTGCCGGAGGGAAGATGCGAGATTTGCCTACCGGCTAAAGAAATGTTAATATGACGACAAACTAAAAATATATATTGCAAAAATGCAGAGGCAGCAGCAGCAGGAGCAACTTCAGTTGGCAGATTATGACGACAACGATGCTGACAGGCGGAGCCAGAGGAAGCAACTGGCCAGATTCAAATGGACTCATAGTCAGAGAGCTGGAAGCCGGGAGTCTCCGTCTCCGTCACCATCACCGTTCCAGTTCATGGCTAAATGCTGCTCGTGCTGTGATAAATTACACGTCATTTTGGAGTGTTGCGCTTCCTTGTTACTCCGTCAAGTGGTGTTGACACGGCCGCGGCGAATGCAGGGTATTAAACGATCCGGCCAGCACTGTTCGTGCCTCCCTCCAGTGGTGTTATTAAAATGAAATCATCATCATCACGAAGTGACAGAAGCCGCGAGAGCTTGACCGGAGCGGAGAAAGACCTGCCTGAGGATCACTTGAGTGGGCATCTGAGCATGGAGGCAGCCATCTGATCGGGCTTATGACAGGAGAATTCAATTAGATGTATGGAAACGCGTTGATTGTGCCACGGGAATCGCTGTGCAATTGCCGCTGGCGGAGATCCAATTTAAACAGAGAGTTATTAACTCCTTGACTTTTTCCTGTTACACTTTATAAACATTATGGTGAGTAATTGGAATTGCTGTTAGAAGATTACAACTAATTATGATTATTATTTAGAATAATTGTTAGGGAAATTAATATCATAATGCTTTACAAATTTATAAAGTTTTTATAAACCTAACTGCATTATTTTGCTAAAAAGATTAGCACAAAAAATTCATTTTACACGAAAGAAAAACAAAAGACTAAGGCAACGAACTTGTTTTCTAGTTGCATGGAATTAAGTTACCTTAAATAAAATAAATAAAAAAGAGCAAATTGTCAAAATAATTGCATTCTTTTAAGAATTTTATAACTTAGGAAATAAAAATATCTTTACCTTGATTTATTGTTTTATAAACATTTACTATTTAAAGAAAAATGAATATCTAGACGACCAATGTTATTAATTTGAATTATGATTTTGATTTTTTCAAAAACCCTTCATATTTTCAACAATTTAAATTTATTTATTTCTTTTCAAAGTAAACAAAGATAAACATAGAAATGCATTCATGTATAAAACTAATTCAAAAGACTTAGGCAACAAACTTGTTTTCACCATTTTGCCGCTACAAGCTACAAATTTCATTTGATGTTTTCCTTTGGTTTCTCTCAATGTTTATTTACGCTGATCGGCGGGCATTAAGTGCCCACCTCCTTGCCACATTAGCCAGCCAGTCCAATACGACTACAAATGGATGCACATGCACAATGGAACCAAAACCAAATCCAAATCCAAGCCCAACACTCGCGCGCGCTCACTGCCAACACACTCAAGTGATAACAGTACCGTGTGTAGCAATAAATGGGGGTAAAAAAATAAAGAAACAGGCAAACAACCAACAGCCAACCGCATCGACAATATTCAATGAAAACGAACGAAACGCTGGGAGATCGTGCCGGTGCCAACAGCCAACCAGAGTTCAGCTTGAAGAGTCAGAGAGGTGCTTGAGAACGGAGATCTTGAGGTATCTGAGAGAGAGAGTCTGCAGCAGCAAACATGTTTGAAGCAAAGTCGGTAACAGAGTGCACTTGGAGAAATACTTTTGGTTAAATGGTAGTCAGAAAAAAATGGGGAAATTGCCTTTGAAGTTAAGTCTCTAAATGCAACATGCCAAAGTCTTTGTATTTCAAGTTCTTCGAATACATTCAGGGAAATCTTAAATAAATGTTCTTAAAGGAAAATTTATTTTATGAATGGTTTAGAGTTTTACTTATCATATATTAATGTTTTTTTTTAGTTTTTAGAGTGCTTTAATTAAATAATTAAGTGTGATAATTTATATTTTACTATATTTTTAACTAGTTCACTTAACAGATCGAACCAACTTAACAGAGCCTTTAAGCCAGTTGTAAAGCAGCAGCACTTGAGCAGCAACAGCAGCAGCAACAGCAGCAGCAGCAGCAGCTGTTTTGCCAAACAGGAATTCCTGTCGCCGCGGCGGCTGATTAACAGTTAAGTTTCGCCTTGCCCCGCCACTGTTACAACGCACACAGCTGCACAGCCGCGACGCGTGCGCTTTGTTGTCTTGTTGCTGCTGCTGTTACTGCTGCTGCTGCTGTGGATGTTGCTGCCGCTGCTGCTGCTGCTGGGATGAGATGATCTTTGAGGCCAGGGCCAAGTCAGTCCGGGTCTGTTTGGCGCTCAGAACGACGATGATGATTTAGTCTCGGATGGACGCTACGCTGCCAAGCATCGTCAGTCAGGCTTACGCTGCTCTCTCGCTCGGAAATCGCCAATTGCAGACGGCAATCGCAATCGAAGTCGAAGTCAATATATGCGATCGCGATGTTACTTGCCACGTGACTCTGCCTCGATATAACTCGAAAAAGCCGTCGCTAAATCGGATTTATTGTGTGGCATGTCCAGAAAGTATCTGATAAGATCGATTGATGATAGTCATGCCGAAAAGCCGCCAAGTGTGTGAAGTTTAACATAATAAAAACCAATTAAAAAACAAAATATGTGAATTTAGAAAAATATTAAATAAAAGAAGAAATTAAGGAAACCAAATAAGAAACAAAATATTTTAAAGTGCATTATTTTAATAATCAATTTATGCTGTTTTGGAAATATATCATTTGGAAAATGTAAGTTAATTAACGCATAGATTTTTTTTTTAATTACTTAATTGGAATAATAAAATAGAACAAAACAAATAAATAAATTTAGAACAATTTGTCAGTCAACAGAATTCTCAGAAGAAATACAAAAAATAACAAACAAAAAAAGTTAATTTATCTCGGTTAGAACAGATTAACAAATCTAAAAATATAAATCAAAGCTTTGAAAGCGGAAAAAGTTGATGCATATAAATAAAACATTTCACTGAGTTAAAATCATTTTGCATAATTAGCATAAATTCAGCTTTAACAAAGGCCGCGATTACAGATCAGATAATGGTGTTGAATAAATGTGTCTAGAAAGAATTTAGATAAGTTAAAAAATATACACAAATATGTAAAGAGGAATTGAGATGTTTAAATATATAATAATTTGTTATTGAACGAAAATTCAACATCTTTTTAGATGTATAATAACATCATAATAAATATCTTTTTACAGAACATGCAAAATTAACTTTAAAGCCGCCGAAAGTAAGGCCATAAGATAGATTTATTTATTTAAATATGTATAGAATAATTAAGAAAGGCAATCAATTTCAGGTATTTTATCAATAAATTGATTAAACAAAACAATGCATTTAAGGCAATGTTTAAAAGTTGATTAATAGATTGGATATTAAATAAAAACAATTCTCATAATCTAAGAAAAATGTTGAACATAAAGCCAGAAAAAGAAAGTAAAACACCTAATAAAAAATTAAATATAATAAACACAAATTTAAATACAAGAACCCGTCATAATAAATCAGCCTAAACAAACAGATTTCAAATAATTAAAATAAATGATAAGTGTGCATAAAGGATTTGCCGAATTTGCTTTCTAATCAAGGCCCTAACCCCAATTCCCAAGAGTTCATATTTAGCTTTAAGGACGCCGCCCAAGGAGAGCCAGAAAAAGCGGAATGTCGCAAAACAAAAGAAGCTCATTGACATGCTCATTAATAATGTTATTGCCTTTTGTGCGATAAGTGTCAAGAAATTACTACAATAGGGAACAGGGACTGAGTTGGGAGATATTCAAACATTTAATTGTCCAACTGCTGTCGGCAATCAAGCAGAAAAAGGGCCATTGCCAGCGGCTTCGACTGGATCGTGGATCCTCGATCGCTTGTGGAGGATGAGGATCGGGCAACAGGCAACGGAGATCGAGGAAGCAGACAATTCAAACTAGAGCGTGTGACTGCTGAGTGGATTTGCATATTGCGAATGTCCGTCGCCAGTGGCTGCAGGGCTAATAATAAAGCATATTACCGGCAATTGTCTACCGGGAGATCGGAGGATCAAGAGGATCGGAGGCGAAGGGTTTTGGGCTTTTAGACTGTGTCAATGCTCCAGGGTTCGTCGAGTTGTGTTCTTGATTCTTGTTCTATTTTGTAGCCGCTTCAAAATATTTGAGACAATCGTGGTTTGCTTGTTTGAACACCTTTTCTCCCTCTGTGTGTGTTGCCTTTTATCTGATTTGGCATTGTGTCCATCATTTTGTTTGCTTTAAAGGACACATCTTTTATTTGGGTCTCTTGTTTATTATTCTTATTGAGGAAAATCCTTCCACTTTTTCCCCGATTTCTATTTTTTTTGTGTTGTGCTCTCTGCTTCGGTCTGTCAACAGCAACTTGATGAGCTTGTTGAGAATATATGTAGCTACATTCAACTGATCTGGTTCTTATTGTCTAAGCCGCTCTGAACTCGTCCCCCCAACTCGAGTTGAACTTGGATTGGCACACAGCATTTTGTAGATTTCCAGAGATTAGATCTGAACAATCATCCACTTGGCTTACGATCAATAATATGTATTTTCTGTAGCAGTTTGGGTTTCTAATTAATTGTTTTGTACCCGCTCAATGTGTAACATTAATCTTGGTTTAATCGATAAGCCCGTCAGCCGGGATTGTTCCTATGCCTGTGATCTGTTCGGAAATGAACAATGGGGGACTGCTTCTCGGTTTTGAATTTGAAAGGAGAGTCAAATTTGCACCACACTCTCCTCCACTCATTGTTTTCCCACAATCAAAACTGGCCATCGAACCAAATAAATGCAAGAGATAACCATTCACCTTTCAGAGGCAGAGTGGAACTTTTAATTAGCTTCGAGGTATGGGAATTATGTCCTGCTCTCCTCATGACTTCCACTTGGCTATGCTTGAGATGCTCCAGGAATTAGACGAGTCTCGGCCTTGGTCGGCGTCGTGATTGGGCCACAAGGATCGGCGACAGAGGCGTCTTCGATGGATAGAAATCTGCAACTTTATCGCTCAAGCGTGCCGTTCGATTGCATTGCTTTCGGGTTTCTTAAAAAGGATCGAAATGATTTAGCACATTGTGTGTTTATATCGGGAGATAAGTCCAAGCGAAACGGGTTTCACTTGCATGTGGTTTATGTCTTCTTTGGGGTACATATGGCTTATAATCGGATTAGAAATTTAAATTATATAAAATTTATTTTATTGAGATGTATTAAAGATATGAATTGTAAGAAATGTATTTCTTTTTTTTTATTTAGGTATATACAAATTGTGTACTATTATGTTAGAGATAAAATATTTTGTTTACTGAAACTTCTGCATTAAATTGGTATACATTTCCCCTTGTTGCAAAAAGTAACTATTATATTTTACCTTTGAATTTAACTATTAACTTATAATTTTATTAGGAACATATTAACGCTTATTAAATATTAAAATTTTTACCATTTTACCTACTTAAATGTCCCTTATATTTTCCTATACAAAATATTTAATAAAACTTTTTGTAGTATTGTAATATGAACTAGTAAAGCTACTGCTAATCGAATACCCACTGCCTTTATTGACCCCCATCGATTCCCAGTTATTATGGATAAATTTTACCGTCTTGAACTTCTTATTCTGCTTTTTCGAGCTCCAACTCATTGTTTATAAATCCATTTCGGCAAACCTCCTCCATTCGGATGTATACATCAGATTATCACCATGAGCCTCGAGTTCTGGGTCTCTTGTGAGCTTCTTCTCTGGACGCTTTTGTCAGCAATTGAAGATCTCGTGGTGGGGCTGCAGCTTCGCCTGATGATTTTCCCGCTTTCTGGAAAAGCGCACCGCTGTGCCGAAAATTGTCACGGTTTCGCGGTCACAGCGCTCGCTCGCTGTGAAGGTGCAAATTTAATGTTTGCCAATTTAGCAACGCTCTGCTGTCACCTTTGGTGTCCATTAGCGAGCGTTTATATGCAAAGTGCCGGGTATATTGGCAGCCGGCGGGAATTCGGCGGCACGGCGGCTCGGCGGCTTGGCGGATCGACTTGGCCATTATCACAGGAGCAGCATCACGTTGTGGCACCACCACCTGCTGGGCGCATTTCGCAGAGCAGCTCCCTGCCACTGTCAGTCCTGGTCCGGGAAATCTTCAGATACGGACACCTTGGCGGAGCAGTTAACCTGGCTTTAGAATGATGGGAGCTTTTGGGTTTAAAAAGGGAGCTCAAGTATAGGAAATTCAGATGAACAGCTTGGGTTTTATTTATTTATAAAAGTGCAATTTAATTTATAAAAGTGCAATCTTTATTTGAATATTATTTTGTATCTATAATATAATTATGATATATCAGAATATATTGTATCAAAATAAGTATCGCTTTGTTACCTAAATTAAAAAAATGATCATATTTTATTTGTTATTTGTATTATTTTTATGCTAGATGTTAAAGATTAGACTAAGAAACAGTTCCTTTTTTTTATGTCACCAATATTTAGTTAAATAAATAACTAGGTTTAACATTCTTAAATATTATTAAATCCATATGTAAAGTAATATTATTTTGTATATTCCATTAAATTAATTTATTATAATCGAGAGTACGTTTTTTAAATCCATCAACAATCGGTTATAAATTTAATTATACAACACAAACTACCATTATATTTGATTAGTCTCTTCAGCTAAAGTTCATGCAAAAGACATAAATAAATGAGTGACACCCTTCTAATCTTAGAATATAACACAAAACGTATTAAATTTTTAAAGTTATGGTCACTTGTAATAAAGAAGAAACAAAATCTGTCAGGCAAAGTAATCTATTCACATTGGTGACACTTATTGAAAGCCAGTAGAAGTAATTAAGCAAATTTTTTAAGCTTAAGCTAAGATTTTAGTTTTCTCAAATTACTAAATTATTAATAATGTATAAAATCGTTTTCTAATATTTTTAGTTAAATGTTAATTTCACATTTCTTAACAATTGAAACTATCTTACTTTTATAATATATTTTTATTTAACAGAAAAACATCTATTCTTTGCATTTATTTTTAATTATAATTCATTCATTAAAATCTTATTCTAAATAAATATTTCTTTTAAACATGAAACCAACTGGAATTTGACCTTTTCCTAAGAAAACCCTTTGTAGAATCCGATAAATTATGTTCCTCCCCAAAATAAAGACCAAATTTAGTGCCAAGTTATTTCTTGCAAGCGCCTCGAATTCTCACAAATGTGCGAAGCGTAAAGCACACACACTCTCCTTGGCATTATTAGCACACAAGATGTGTGTCCAAGAATTTATTTTGTATATCCATGACAAAATTGATCCCTCCCTCAGATTCTTCATGCTCATTTAATAGTTGACGCAGAATTTTTGTATATATTTTTCATCTCTTCTGTTGCTGTTTTTTTTTGCGTTTTTGGTGTAGCTTTTTTTTTGGCTTGACCTTAGGCTTAATGGGCAGGCAAAACAGTACATTGCATTAGATGTGTGAACGTGAAGCCGTCCCATGGGAAAGAGTGTGCTAAGCGGGAGGAGGGCTCAGGGGGGAGGTGAGTGAAAGAGCGGGGAGGATGAGGTGCAGGGTCTTCTGACATTGCCGCGAAACTTTGATGGTGCAAGCCCAAACCGGTCGCTGCATACCTCAATTTCTATCCACGACCTGTAGCGAAAAAAAAACACAGAATTCCAAAAAAATAAAAGTATACAACAACAAAAAAAAAAGAATAAAAATAAAGAGAAACGCAGTGGGTCATCGGTTATGCATGTTGTTGTCTTTTTACTTCTTCGTTTTCTGCAGCAGCTTTTTGGTGTGGCATCTTCGTGGCTAATGTTGTTGTTATTATTGTTGTTGTGGCCATGGCCTCGTCTTCTCGATCACAGCTGAGCCAAGTCGAGAACAACAACAACAATAAGAGAAAAAAAATAAAGGCAACGAAAAGAAAAATAATCTGTGAAAAAAGGCATCATCAATAACAAGGACAATCGTGAAGAGGTTGCACAGAGTTGGAGTTTTTCAATTAGGCTTTCAACAACACGTTTAGCCGAGGGTTAACCAATAATAAAAAAGTAGATACAAAAAAGAAATATTGCTCAAGTGATAAAAGTAAAATTCAATTAGTTAAAGTCCTTAATCTTGTGTGTAAATAAATGGTACAAGTTGTTAAATCAATCATAAAAAACTGTAAATTGAAGTTGTGTTATTTTAAGAAATAGATTTTAAGCAAAAGTAAATAGAACCAAAACAAGAAAGGAGTCCAACTTGCAGTCAAAATTGACCATAACTAATCCAAAAATTTCCAATCGGATAGCTTTAAGGTGGTAGTTTTTTATTGGTTAACAAATTTGGATATACAATTTAAAATCTAAATATTATAGTTTTTTTTAATTTTTGATAGTTTTAGCGATGTAATCCCATATAAAATTTTAAAAAAATTTTGAACCAACAACTTTTTTATCGGACTTTGCAAGATCGATTCAGCTGTTAATGCTGATTAAAAATAAAAATATAATTAATAGAGTCGGAAATTTCTTCCTCACTGAGTTTTATGATTCCTACCAAAATATATGTTATTTAATTTGTTTATTTTATAACTTTATGTAATAAAGCAAGTAATTCATTATATATTTGAAAATATTTTAAAAGTGCTTTTTTACTAAATTTTTGAGCTTACAACGCATTTACATTTTAAATTAAAATCAATTACATTAAATAAATACATTTTAAGAACAAATATGCCACAAAAATGTTTTAACCATCAAATAATTTTCAAATTGATATATTTTTTTTTAATTACGATATAGCAAGTATTGACATATGTATATCCGGATATACTCTAATTATTTGTTGTTTTTGTTTCTTTTATTATTAAATTTAGTAAGATATTTAATTTACTTCGGATTCGAAAATTTTAATTTCAAGTGGACATGATTGTTAATGCTAATATTATTTGGTTTATAACAAACTAAGAATGTATTAATAGATGTAATATTTTAAATAGAAAACCTTAGCTTATTTTAAGTGAAAACTATTAATAATTATTTGTAATACATAATAAAAATAATCTCAAATATTTTGCAGATGAACCAGCTGTGCAAAGTGTGCGGCGAACCGGCGGCTGGTTTTCATTTCGGGGCTTTCACGTGCGAGGGCTGCAAGGTGAGTAGTTAATTGTGAAGCGACCAAAACTCTGGGAACTCTTTGCAACCCAAATCGATATTTTATGGCACCTAATCCGGACAGTTGTGAGAAACGAAAGAGACTTAATTTCGCACATACTTACTCGTGCAAAATATGATCTGGATTTTGGCTTTTACTTTTAACTCAAAGCAAAATCGAAAACATTATTACAGTAATTAAATTTCAATTCGGTAGATTAATCGATTTTTAATTGACTTTAAGTAGATACGTGTGCGCAGCGGCCACAATAGAAGGCTCACCTTCAAATGGCATGGGAAAATGTCTGCGAAATTCAGAGCACATACGAATATATATATAAATATATATAGAGCCAGCTTAGCCCCAAGGCGAGCACAATTGTAAACTGCAGTCAATCAAATAAAAATTACATGCATATTAGGTGAGTCAGCGCAATCGGAAACAAAAGTCGCAGACACCCATCAAACACCACTCAAAGTTGAACTTCAAAATCAAGCTCTTGAACGTGAGTCGGCACCGCTCCAAAACAATGGGAATATCAGCTGTGATATAGTAAATGGTTCCTCAGCCGTTGTACCTTCCTGCTCTCTAACCAGTTCTCGGTTGATCCGATGACTGGCTCTGGGTCTGCCTTACAAGTAGTTGTCCGAATTATCAACGCACATTTGGTAATTAAAGAGTGACAGGTGCAAATAAGGTAGAACAATGGTTAAGAAAGATATTTGTTAGGGAAAGTAGTTTGATTTAGTTGGGGTTTAAAACAAACAAGGGTTTATAAAGTCCTTAAAAATAATTTAAAATATTTTAATAACTCTTAGTCTTATAAGCCTTATAATTAGAATATTTATATAAATACATCAACCCTTATATTTATTTATTCAATTAATTAGTACTAATCCCTGCCTGTTTTTTTTTTTCCATCCTTTTAGTCCTTCTTTGGCCGCACTTACAACAACATTGCGGCAATAGCAGGATGCAAGCACAACGGCGACTGTGTGATCAACAAGAAGAACCGCACGGCCTGCAAGGCTTGCCGCCTGCGCAAGTGCCTCCTGGTGGGAATGTCCAAGAGTGGCTCCCGCTATGGCCGGAGATCGAACTGGTTCAAGATACACTGTCTCCTCCAGGAGCAGCAGACGACGGCGGGAGCGGGAGGAGGAGGAGCCTCGGGTGGTGCCGGAGGAGGAAACGGGGGTGTAAGCAGCGCCAGTTTGGAGCAACTGGCTCGACTGCAGCAGGCTAGTAACCAGGCGCGGCAAACGTACCAGGACAAGACGAATCCCTGCATCAAGTCCGCCACTTCCACATCTCCGAGGATCGAAGGAGCGGCTGTGGGAGCCGGAGTGGGTGTTGGAGCCGCCTCACCTTCCTTCCTGCAGGCAGCCAAGTTTCACCACCAGCACCAGCGGCACTTGAAGCTGGAATCCCGCCTCAGCAATACACCGAGTGACTCCGGAGCCTCCTCCGCCGGCGATCCCAATGAGGATGGAGCCACCAGTGTGCTCAGTGGCCACATTGCCACCACAACCACCAAGAATTCCAACCTTCCGCGTTTTGATCTAAGAAATCCCAGCTTTCCGGCCAGCTCCGAACCGGATGCGGATCTCCAGCGACAGCGACACCAAGAGCTGCTCGAGATCTTTCGCAGTCACTCGGAGCCGCTGTACAGCTCCTTTGCCCCATTTAGCCACCTGCCACCCGTACTCCTTGCCGCCGGAGTTCCGCCGCTGCCCATTTTCAAGGATCAATTTAAGGCGGAGCTGCTGTTTCCCACTTCCAGCAGCCCAGAGCTGGAGGAGCCTATCGATCTGTCGCTGAGATCCCGTCCGGATCCGGTCAGTCCGGTGGCCCGCAGCTCCAATAGTCCCAGCTTGAGTGAACCCGCTGCTGGAAGCCATTGCTTAGGGGAATCCCCGACCTTTGCGCGCAAGACCACGCCCCTCGATCTCACCCTGGTGAGATCACAGACCCTGACGGGCTGAGGTCATCTCGTGATTGCCAGAGAATTCATTCGAGTGCCAAAACAATTTCGAGTACTTTAGGTTAAGGTATGTACAAAATATTTAAACAAATTTTGTGAAAATCTAAGGGTTTTTTGAGTAACTTTTGGCTAAATTGATGTCAATCTTATTTACGAAATTTTGAGGTATAAATTTTTAAACTTTGTATAGATTTTCAATAGTTTCTTAACCATTTTCCCTTGCAAAATGTTTAAAATTCAGTTCCAAAACCCTTTGATTTAACCCGAGATCAAATATTTTAAGAATTGTAGAAAGAAATTGCAAATTTTGGTGCCAGTGAAATAATGTACAAAATATTCATATTCTTAGGTTTAAAGTTAGCTCAATTACAGTAACTAAGTAAAAATTAGGTTTTAAGATCAATAGATAAACTTAGATATAAATTATAAAAATTTACAAATGATTGTCATTTGATGTGCGATATGTATTTACGTTTTTATTGTTTTCTTAATTTATATATAAATAGCCTGTAATGTCAAATCTTAGAAATTTTAATTTAGTGTTGTTTTTATATTGACTTTTTGTTTGTTTTATTATTTTTAAATAATTTATTTCCCTAGCCAGTAAGGAAATGATAAAAATGTAAATGAAGAAATAAAATAAAAGAGGTGAAGAAATTAACAAAAGAGTAAAAAACAAAATGAAAGTTGGGACTAGCATATCCTTGTTTTCGATTAAATTTTAATCCACAAAACTTTCCATATAAAATTTTGATCTTTGTCTCTCTGGAGGCCGACATAAAAAAGGCTTCACTCCATTGACACATGACCAAACTCTTTGTCTGACCATTTACAGCAGGAAATTTCTTCAAGTACATATCGACATTCATCTATATATATTCATCATATATATATAAAAATTCAATTCAACTGTCACAACGTCTGTGTTTACGTGTATATCCAGTGGCCAGCAGAAAATCCTGGCCAGTCAATGCGTTATTCATTACATAACAGTCCAGGGGCTGACATATTTCCAAATGTCAGGCTACCTAGATGTTGACTATATAAATGTAATTATGACAGGCCAAGACAGATGACACAAGTTTATCTCGGCTCAACGGGAGACCAGAGACTTGAACGGAGAACAAGGCAAAAACAAATGACTTGGGAAACGAACGCGAAATGAAGTCGCCTGCAGACAGGGAGTATGTGTGTAAGTATATCGGTTTATATCTGAGTCTGGGTCTATATGTTATGTTCTATATTAAGGTAAGATCTTGATTGCTAACAGGAATATGTTGTAAGTTTAAAATAGGTAAGAATTTGTGGTAAATTACGACTTGATTTGCATCAAGGAAGGTAAAAAATCTAAAATTAAAGCTAGAGTTTTAAAAAGAATTATAATTTTTGATTTGATTTATATATTTAACATCCTGAAGTTACAAGTATATTGCCTTTAAATTATCTTAAAGTCATTAAGAATTTAAAGTTTAGCTTTTTATTTCTCAAATCAATGGTTTTTAATTTAAAGACTGATTGTGTATGTTTATTTATTTTAATACTTCGATTCTTAATTAATATAACCGTAGGCTATATTTTTTAATTGCAGTTTTGCAATCAAATTTTCCTCTATTAAAATATTTATTTGTGTAAACTCCATAATTTATCTAGTAAGTACACATTATATTTTTAGATATTTGCTATTTATATTATACATTCTTATAGCCTAAGGTTATCCAACTTAATTTATGCCCACCCAACCAACTACTCTTAGTACATATAAACATTTTATTAAAAGCCGCACTTTTTCAGTTGAATCATCAGCCATTATGGACTCGGCTCGACCCCATGTGCATACCACTATTGTTGGATTGTCTTCATTGATTTATGCACCTTAAACACTTCACTCCGCATACGTTTGACCATCACTCACACTCCAAAGAGACGCATATGTACAAAGACATAACTCTCTTGATTGGCTGCGAAACTCTCACCCGGCAATTCACACGTCTATTCGATGGCTCTACGATTCCGAGCCCGAGTCCGAGTCCGAGTATCTGTCGAGAGAGTAGTATCTTTCGGAACACGCCCCCAGAGAGCGTTCGCAGCGCGACAGACAAAGTGAGATACAAAGCTGAATAATCGCACGACACACGCACAATTAGCCGCGCCAACGGTAGCCGCTAAACAGAAATAATGCTCGAAGCCAAAATTGGCGGGGATCTCGGGATCGGGATCGGAGACTGAAGAGATAGGGGGGAGCACAAGACACCGACTCGCGTGCTCAATATGACTTTAAAATGCATTTATGCACAGAGACACAAGTGGCCACTGGTGTAGATGCTTGTTGCCAGATACTACTCGGCACTTTCGCAATGAGTTTTATTGGTGTTCGGAGATAGAGATCGGGAGATACCGAAAGAAAGGTGCATATAGCAAGGCTTAGGCTAAAGTCCCTTGAACACCTTAAGACCACCCAAACCTAGGTAACACAATAGCCTTTGCTGCAAACCAATAATAATCATAATATTTTGTGACGATTTACGACGGCCGAACTTGAAGCATTCAATAAAATGAGAAAAATAAATAAATCTATGGCAGGGAGGGAAAATGAAATCAGTTTACAATCCGATACAGACACAGCGGGCGGGCATTTACAAACAATGAAATTCAATGCAATAATTCAAGATTCAATTGAATTTTAAGTACGCCCCGAGCAGAGCTTCCTTCTGGATCGCTGTAACTAGAGACTGACGATAAGCTAAGGCCACCCGACTGTCAGTCAGTCAGTCTCGCCGGCGGCAATCCATCTCAGCCCAGCTCTGTCTGTCCCTCCGTCTTTCTGTGTCATTTCGTCTGTGTGTCGCGCACGCGCATAAACTTTTCAGCCAGCAGATTGAACAATCGAAGGCGTCGTCGTCTCGTTGACTCAGTTTAGCTCTTTAAAGAGGGATTTGGCCCCCGAAATTGAGGCCATTTTTCGGGAAGAGATTATACAAAATGCAGTTGGGAAGAAAAGTAAGGTATTTTGTAGAGAGCAAGAGAAAATGGAACTCATGTTTTGTATAAAATATTGTTAAATGTTATGAAAATGTTATAAAACCTAATAATATACATACCTTCAGAAGTTATTGATTATTATTATTTAATTATTGAGAGTTAATTCCGATTTTTAAGTAACTTTATAAATCTTTATAGTTTAAATTCTAATCTTTTCTTTTGAAATTATCTCACAGCGCCATTTCGCTTCTAATATTAAAAAAAAACCCCTTGAAGATCCGTTTAAGAGCAAACAAGACACTAAAAACACTCTTTACCTTGCTGCAGTGAAATCTCTACAACAACAAAAAAAAAAAAAAATCGGCAACAAAGCGCAGCAACAAGAGTTCAGAGTTGTCAATAAAAATTAATTGCAATTTTATTGCTACAGAAGGCAGCTCCTGCATACAAAGTATTCGAAACGCATGGCACTTGAATTCTCTTCAGGTTGCTGGGATGTCACTGATTTTGAATGGCTTTTGTAACCCAACAAATAAAGAAAAAAAAATGTAAATTAAACATAAATTAAAGTTGGAACATTAATTCATAATTTTTTAAATGACGTAAACTCAATGCTAACAAGACAAAATTGTTCGGGAAGCCGAAACTTAAACATTGTTGCAGTTTACAATTGGATCAACGGGATGAATTTAAAATCAATCAAAGTTAAGCAATATTTCATTAATTTCTGAGCTAGGTTTAATTTAAATTTAAATTTAAATTTTTTAATGATTTTACTTTTTTTTAATTAATAAAAACAAGTATATCTTTTTTTAGCTGACACGGTCATATGGTTTATGATCGGAAATGCCTCTTTTACGGCGTTGATTATAGAAAAATAATGATAAATTATACAAATAAATAAATTATAATACTCTAAAAGTGTATAAAAATACAAACTTAGTTTTAAAGGGTATCCTAAAGTCAATCATTAAAATCCTGATCAATTTATATGGCCATTTATGTAGCTGATTCCCGGCCAAAGATTCAACTGACCCAATTTTGCCGCCCAGCACAAAAACAAAAGCGAAACAAAAATTAATTCAATTTGGACCGTCCTGATGCTGCGGGCACCTTAAATGTTAAAAAATGCTTAACACGTGCGTCCCAAAACGCGACCAACAAACGGTCAGCTGTAAACTGGACCTATAAATAAACCCCTTTATAAATGTCAGTTGCCATTTTATAAATTATTTTACTGCGAAAGCCCCAAAAGTAGGCAATGAAAAGTCAAAAGTAAAATCTAAATAAATAAAAATATTTGAAATTGTATTTATATATAACGCAGCATTTAATATTTGGAAATTTCACAGACGAATGAATATTTATTCTAGCAAAATTAAATTAGTGTACTCACTGTTTACAATTTATTTCAGTTAAATAAAACAATTAAATTAAATTAAATAAAGGGCAGGAATTTGATTTTTTTACTATATCTTTATTGCTTATTTATGTACTTTTAATACTTATTTTAAACGAAAAAAGCAAAGTTACTGCGATTTCAAATACACTCAATAAAAAAAAATATAATATAATAAATTTTTTACACGACTTTTTATAAAAGTGATAAAAAGGAACACCTTTTTCTCTAATTTAAAGTAAATAAACAAAAACTATTCGACTTTTCCCAAATGTTTCAAAGCTTTATTTTCACTTTAACTTAATCGCTAAACACGGCGATATTAATTATTACATTTTAAAATGGACAAAATAAATGTTTTATAATTGCCAGAATTTTTACAGCATTAAAGCGTTGATTTACAATATAAATTTAAAACAAAAGCCATGACTTATGATTTTTTTAATACATATTTAAGCATTCCTAGCAACCATTAATATATTTCAAAGTTTCCTGTATTGTTCTTTCTATCGCCCGGGACAAGCAAATAAAAACAAGAAAGGAAGCTAACTTCGGCACGCCGAAGTTTGTATACCCTTGCAGATTCCAATTGTATAAATTATAATCTATCCCAATATAATAAAATATGAACTACTTTCATATTCATACAATTTTTACAGTTTTGCATTTTTTTTACATTTTTTCACACTTTTACATGTAAAGTAAAATGTAGTTTACCTCCACATTAACCGATCGTTTGTATGGCAGCTATATGATATAGTCGTCCGATTCTTATGCAATTTACAACAAAATTCTAAAAAAATATGAAATACTAGTGTCTAAAAATAGAACAAATTATGTTGAAAACTGACAAAGTTATTATTTTTTTTCTGAAAATTTCACGACCGTTCCTATGGCAGCTATATGATATGATATGATAAAAATCGGACTTTTTATAAAATTAAATCTAAAAATCTGAAACAATATAGAAAGCTCATAACCGAGAGTTGATTGAGATATGTTAAAAAACAGTCAAGTTATAATATTTTTTTCCTACAAATTTACGGATCGTTTGTATGGCAGCTATATGATATAGTCGTCCGATCCGGCTCGTTCCGACTTATGTACGAGTGAGAGTATATAGAAGACTATCTACAAAGTTTCATTCAGATAGCTTCAAAACTGAGGGACTAGTTTGCGTAGAAACGGACAGACGGACAGACAGACAGACGGACGGAGTATATAGAAGACTATCTACAAAGTTTCATTCAGATAGCTTCAAAACTGAGGGACTAGTTTGCGTAGAAACGGACAGACGGACAGACAGACAGACGGACAGACGGACATGGCTAGATCGACTCGGCTGTTGATGCTGATCAAG
>VNJS01010774.1:0-22976 GCA_008042575.1 Drosophila watanabei | reverse complement strand
GCAGGTGTGCGCCGGCTTTTGTTGACCTTTTTACCCTCCATCCCTTTAAGGATCGTGCCGTTCATTTCTTTAACGGACGGGACTGCACCTGAGGCATGTGACCTTTTCACCATTCATCCCTTTTGGGCGTGTGATTCGATCGTGGGAAAAATGATCGGAGGCGGATCGAACGCGTTGCGATATCGTACCGTCGCGATCGCACTCGTAGCCGTCTTAAGTGCGTCTTCGTGGCGGAAGCGCTTCGCACACGTTTCTCACGTGCCCTCACACCATTCAATCACTGACCCTAATTCAATTTTATTACCCTACCCTTTTAAGAGGGTGACAGGGGACAGATATCCCCAATTTATCTAATTAATGACCCCCATTACCGATTAAAGGTCAAAGCTGGCCCGCTTCTGTGGTTTCACAGCTACTATCGTATGGAGAAAAATAACCTCCACCAAGGGCATTCCAACGCACCAAGGCATCGTCGAGCTGGAGGCACACACCCTCAGTGCGACCCCCGCAAGAGTTGCAGATTTTCGGAGCAGCAGAGGGCCGACCGCCCGACTTCACCCTTCCCCCGCACTCCGTGCCGAATCAGCACGGCTACATCCACCGGCCGGGCACGGGAACGCTGACCGCTCACCGTGCGATTGGACCACTATGAGAACTGCAAGATGTGCAGAACTCCGGCGGCCGCCGACGTTGACACAGACGTCTACGCCGGAGCGGCCAACTACCTAGGCTTGGCGGCGATGGAATGAGTCATGGAAAAGCAGAGCTAATTGGACCGGCGAACAAGCTAAACGGATTTATCAAACATTATTATTAAATAAACTTTGTAACGTAAAACTTAACATCGAACTACACTCTTAATTGGGAAGAGGACTTATTGGCCATTGCGATCGATACCAGGAATATCCGACGAATACAGCCGTAGCAGTACACGTCATGGCTAGGTATAAGATAGTTCTATCGAGGACATGTGTGGTCCTTGGAAGGACTTAACTGGCGCTTAAGCAGGGACTTCTAAAACAAGCGATGAGGATCCCTAGGATAACGAAAGGTGGAAAGTGAGATGTGTGTCGTGTGTGTTGTTCACAGCACAGAAAGGGCCGCCTAGTGGATTGTGTGGCAAACGTACCTTAGTGGGTGATAAGCCAAAACGGAAAAATTCGGCCCACCTGGCCTAACGCCGGATAAGAAGGAATCAAAGGAAGTTGCAAAAAAAGAAAAAATAAGTGTTCACTAATATATTAAAAAAAAAAATGGCAAAACTCATGAAATAAGGAAATATTATATATAAAAAGAAAAAAAAAAAATGCAAACACACACGCGCAAAAAAATTCTCTTCCCCTCCTAAAACAATTTACATCACACCAAGGTCAGTTTTTCTACCCTTAGTATACGTACGTTGTAAGTGGCTTTGTCCTGACACACATGAATACAATCTTATACGAGGAAACACAAGTACAGTATAATAATACGAAGAAACATGAATAAAGATTTAAAACAAGGAACGGGTAAGTGAGACGTTCTCAGCGAAGAATTTGGTAACCATCGAAGATTTTTAATTTAATAAAAAAACTTAACTTTCGCTCTGCCTTACAATTATTTAAATCAAAGCCTATCTGTTTGAATCGATATATCAGTATGGAGGAAATTAAGGATTTCTTGCTGACTTGCCTCTAGGGGCTGATGACCAACTTATCTTTCGATTTCCTTATTCTTAAACTTAACACCACCTTCTACCAGTTCTTTAGCCAAGTCACCACCTATACAGCGTATGAAACCTCCCGTATGCAACAAAGCAGCTATCTTTCTTTCCTTTCTTCCTATTCATGTTATCTCGTACCCTACGTCCTGGTAGTTTTGTTGATTTGCGACTTCGACTACTTGGTCCTACCAATTATTCGGTGTTGGTCGATTTGCTCACCACCGGTTTGCGTGATTTTCTCATGGGTACACTCATATAAGAGTTTTTTGAAGAGCAAATTGCGCAGGACGCTTACAGGTGTCGGGTTTGCCGCATCCAAAACAGAATACCTGTCACTCGGACATATACTCGTGATAACGGTGTCTACGAGCCTTGCAATTCCAACAGTTCAAATTAAACGAAAAATATCTTTTTCGCTTGCTTGCCGATTTAATATACACATCTGCCTGTTTTTTTTAAACTGGGTCAGAATGGCAGCCTTAAGATTTCCCCAAATCATATTTCTGGTTTTCCTATGGTAACGCCAAAACCAGTCACTGGTGCTCCCTTCAAATAAATTGCTAATGTACCTCGTTATGACTTATGCACTCTGGCCTTCACTCCACTCTCCTCGGAGCTTGGTTGACTGAGTTATTTCCCCGACCATAAGCATTATCATGTAAGTATTTGACTGTTCATTTACTCCCATTCCCAATCTGAAGCCTGCGAACATGCCTTGGAAACTATTCTGAATTGCTTGAACAAGTCTATCGGAATGAATCTGGGAGGCTCACTCGCTCTAGCTGCTGCCATATTATCTCTAATCCCCACAGCAATTGCAGAGATCTGGAGCACGCTGGGCAGTTATCTAGCGTTAATTACTCAATGCTACGTGTCAACCCCATGTGTGTATTAACCCTTTTTCAACCACTTTTTTGTTTAACCACACAATTTATCAAATTTTCCGATCCTAGTTAAATTTTTGCTCTTCCATAAAAGAGCTTGCAAAAAAAAAAAAAAAAAAAAAATCAAATTAGTACCTAAAATACAAATTAGTCAGCATTAAAACGGAATTTGGTTTTTAACAAAATAATTAACGATTTAACAAACTGTAGTACGTGATGGTTTTTGCATTACTAATTATAACTCAACTCTGATAACAAAAATCCACAATGTTGCTAAAAACAATTTACAGATGTTCTGTGCTGGGTAGAAAAATCTTGTGGTATTGAACTACAAAAACTGTAATTTTTAAGGACCTGTCATGGGTTTCTTAACCAGAAGCTCAGGCCTCAGCGTTACGGCGTCGAAAGAATAAGTTTTATTATTTATGCTAAATAATACGATAGGTGCGGCAAGGACGAATGGAAGGCGGTAACTACTGAGGGAGCACCTCACGTCTAGCTCTTGCTGAGTCGGTATCTGGGAGTGGGAAAAAAGGCCACAGAGCTACCTATATCGTCTGACTATAAGAAACTATCCTTAATTTTATGTGTTATGTGAAGGGTTAGAGGACGGACAGCAATTGACAAGACTTACATTCATACGGACAAGCATCGCGAGCGCGATTCATTCCCGGTGGCTTCGGTCCTGCATAGTCCCAAATAGGAAGTGCTTAGATTCATTTTTAAGGGGGTCATTCCGTGTGACGGTCTGTTTTTGAGGGGTTTTTAGAATTTGTTCTTCGGCCAGTGTAAAGATAGATCCTTACGTTTTTAATCACTTAGAAACATTTCGACAATACAAAAAGAACTTTTTTGTGGTATCTCCGTGGTTCCGGCCGATTGGTTCATCGGAAACCAAAAAACTAAACGGCGTTTTAATCTTTAAGCCTAAATGCATGCAATGAATTTCAATCAAATGAATATACCGAAAAATGGAATTTTGACAGACATTTGGAAAAAATTGTGTTTTTTGGCGTTTTTTTTTTTTAATTTTTGGACCATGCACTTACGTGTACTCAACATGCCCTAATTTCAAGTCATTCGGTCCAGCCGTTTTTGAGTAAGAATGGAGATCACTTTGAAAAACACAGTTTTGAGAGAAATGCAAAAGAAATAATCATTTCATTCATTCATTTACCTGCACTGAAGGGCATTCCTTCTCAGCGCTATAACTTTTTAATTTCATCGAATATCAAAAAATCCTTTTAACCCCATATTCTTCATAATGTATAGATAATATTAATTGGGAAAATATTTTCAATTTTTGTTTATATTTACATGGGATGACCCCCTTAAAAGCCTAATAACAAAGCATTGACAATGCTTCGTGCGGACCCAAGTCCCGCCCTAAGTGTCCGTCTGATCCTGGATCCGCTCCCCCGTCCTGAGCTTGTATATGACCGAAGCGGTGAAGGCTGACACAGCCTGCCAGTTCTCCTCATCCGTCAGAAGCAGCGAAATAGTTGGGAACAGCTTGGCTTTTAGCACCGCCCGCTCCCTGGCGAACCTCTCGCACCAAAAGATCACATGCTTTGCAGGCTCCTCCACATCTCCGGGCAGCAAGTACACGTGCCTAACGCCTCGGGACCGAAGCGCTGCAAGTAGCTCCTGAAGCACCCGTGTTCACTAAGGAACTGCGTGAGGTGAAAGTTCACCTGGCCATGTCTCCTCTTCACCCAGCTATCCTACTGGGGGATCAACCGATGCGTCCACCTACCCTTCGCGACCAGGCTGCTAGCGTGGCCTCCTTCGCCGCGTAGGGGATCTCCTTTCCAACAAGGGGTGACAAGATTCCGCCGGCTCCCTAAGTATGCGTGCTGTCCCTCTCTACTGCTAGCAGGTCCAACGGGGACGTCACAGCAATGACTAGCGCGGCCGACCGTCTTGAAGGCGCAGCAGATGCGTAGCGCCGCTAGGCGGTGAGCTGCGTGCAGGCCGCGACTGTAAGTCGGTGATGCAATCGCGTGGCTCCAGATCGGTGCTGCGAATAGCATGATGGCTCGCCTTAGAGCTCACGTGTGGGAGGTGTTCTCGGAATGACAACCTCGTGTCGGTCGCTATCTCCACCTTCTTTCTGCTGCCTACCACATATTCTCCATAAGTTATAGATTAATTTAATTTAGTTGAGTTTGATTTTTTTTTTCATCACATGGGATGACCTCCTTAATTTATTTTACAAATACTAATGATTTAGATTAAACTATTTCGGAAGTTAAGTCTAAGTATAATGTATGATAGTAAATATGTAGGTTGTAACAATAATTCGATGTAAATAAACAATTCAATATTTCATATAATCCAGAATAACATTGCAAATACGACTAATATTACGTCTAATAATACGAATAAAATAAAGATATCCATACCAAGCCTAATATATATACAAGGATATGACTCATTCTCTAAGTTCCTTTCATTCAGGTTTCTTACAAATTCACGATTTAATATCAGCAGCTTCAAAATGTGAACAAAGGTCGTTAAGAGAGAGACCCAGAGAAAAAGGGAAATATAGAACTACAAAGCTGCCCTTACGTTCAACAGTTCAAATTTTGTGCATAACTTCTTCTCAGCAAAAATTCCAGAGTAACAGACCAGTCAACAAAACCAAAAAAATAGGTCTGGCCGACGACAAAGACAGGGAAAAATCAAATAAAAGAAATCAAGAAGGTTGGGTTTCACTCACTCTTACACATTGTTTGTAGCGATGGATCCTAACGGCAAAAGCAATTTCCTCGTTGCGGTTAATAATTTGCACTGTGGGAAAAAATAAATTAAACGCAACAAAAAAATAGAACCTTCTCAATGGTGAAATCAAACATTTTCCTTTACTCGTTTATTTCACATCTATCTTATTTTCTTTCATTATTTTTATTTTTATCTTATTTTTTGCTTTGTCACTTCAGAGCCATTCTTTTTTCTTATTTATTTGTGTTTGGTTTTCTGTGTAGTCTTCACTGAGAAGCGAACGAGTAGGAAGCGAGAAGAGAAAGGATAAACATTTATAGCTTTTACAAGCTTCTAAGTTAGACGCACATCCATCTTTCTCCCTTTATATCAAGTTTTTATAGCGAAATACTATTCTTGTATGCAAAAATTTTTGGCAAGTGATCAGTGGATAATTTTAAATAACGACAGTGACCTTAACCTTGTAAAATAAATTCGGTTTTATATTTTTATCAACTTACTCTCTTTTTGTGCATCGCGTTAATCGCTTATCTCTGCATCGCGTTGGTGTTGTTGTTGTCGCAAGTGATCGGCACACGCTGAACTATCACACAAACTCAGAACTTCTCGGCGCTTAGATAAAAGCTCTTATCTTTTTGCTCTGTGCTTTCTGTTTTGACCGTTTTCTTGCCGCGAAACTATAAATATTCTTTCCTTTCTTTTTAATTCGAGTGCTTATTATTTCTATAAATTATGTTAACATTTTATGTCTACCTGCTGAGATGATAATTGTCCGAACAGTCGCAAATTTACTGCTAAGAAGGTGTTTGTTCGCTGCTGGCTATGCGAGAATATTGCTTTTGTTGGTTGCGCCGGTTTTTGGGAATACGGCGGGCGTGTTGCTGATCGCATACGAGAACATAGTGGATTGGACTAGACGTGCCCTAGCTGCGTACATAAAAAATATGATTTTTATGAGGCAAACTCGCTGACGGCGAGTTTAAAGAACTGTCAAACCGTATTCAGAAGGCGATACATCACTTCATAGCACTACAACTGCTTAGTGACTCGGTAAGCCAAGCCAAGGAGGTTGCTCCTTCTGATCGCTTTTTGCTTGTTTCAGACCCAGCGAGCCCTCCCCTTATGCAGTTTAACCCTCGAAACAAATCTGCTGATAATGCCGTGGCTGTGGACGACTCTGTTGAAGAAGCAGCATTAACCCCCAGTTCTGGTCCGGTTGATTTCGACTTGCCCTCGGCTCTGCAGCTTATAAACATCGACCAGGCATCCACGTATGCTGCTTCAACGAAGTGTCTTAGGCTTCCGATGCTCATCCTGTGGCTGCTCCGGCGGTAATTCCTCCTGCATTGGGTTTCCCGGCGGTGGTTCCTCCGGCTGCAGTACCTCCGGCGGTCATAATTTCTGCGCCGCCAATCACCCGCTCTGGACCCCAATCTTCATCTATATCTTGAGTTGCACAAAGGAGTCCGACACTGGAGTTGCCCCCAAAAAACTTGTTTTTGTTTCCCGCCTTAATCTGGATGCTTTCAGATTTGAGAAACAAATTGAATATTTCTAGCACTGAATTTTCCACCTCAAAATTCAATTTTAAGCGAAGACGTGAAATATCTTTGTTTAAAATTGGACTTTCCGGTGCAATGTTGACAAGGGTCCTTGATTAATTTGACCTTAACATGCCATCGTTCACGAAATCATTCATAAAAGTAATCCTCGAGCTCCAAAAAACTAATTGATTAATTTCTCCTTTACTATCAGAATGTTCGCAGTTTATTTTAGCAAACTTAGTAAACTGCACGTTAATAGTGCCTCTATCGACGTCAATGTTATTACCTTTACTGAAACTTGACTCAAATCGTCCGTCTCTGATAGCGAAATATTTGCAAGTAACTTAGCCGTCCATAGACGTGATCAATAATTATCGCGGTTAAGTCCGATTTAGTTTTCAAATTGGTTCCGATAACTGAAACAGGTAGCTATATAGAGTTTTTTGCGGTTTTTTTCAAGTTCATGAATACTCTGTTTATGTCTCAAGCTCGTACATCCCACCCCGGTCCGACACGAACATTTACTTACAGCAAGTATCATTAATTCAGAACATTCAATCTAGTCTTGGTGTTAACGATCACCTTATTGCTATGGGAGATTTCAACCTTCTGTCCATATCTTGGCTGCCCTCACCAGACCCGAATGTTCTTGTTTCCACTGCGCCCCATGTATTTGTTCAAGCCCTTATTGACCTTTCATTAGGACAAATAAATCAGGTAAGAAACTGTGGTGACAAAGTTCTAGACCTTATTTTTGCGTCGGAGTTGCTAATGCCTACGTTTCTAGAATTGGCCCACTCTACAGATGCCTATCACCCCACTCTGGAGATAATTCTAGAAGTATCGACTCCATTACTGTCTTGTCCTTTAGCTGAGCTATCATCTTTTTGCTGTTTCCGTAAAGCTAATTTCTCAGACATGAACACTTAATTATCATCGGCCGATTGGACTTTTTTGGACCCTCCTACTGACGATCCCGTTAACAAAGTTGACGGCTTCTATTACATTACTCTAGTTTTGACATGTATGTTCCATTGTTTTGAGCCACCCTGGTTTCCTCGTCGACTTTTCAACTAGAAAAAGTATAGTCTAGACTTTTTAAAAAGTTTAGTAGAACCGTGCTAGACACTTAACAGCACGTTATATTTTTATGACACATAATTCTGAGTGCTACAATAATGACCTAAATCAGTGTAGAAACGAATTTATTAATTCTAAATGAAAATCTCAAACCTTTCCATCCTCTCTTCATCTTAACACTGAGTCCGCATCTAACGAGCCTGACATCGCGAACTTATTTGCTAAATTTTTCCAATCATCGTACTCATCTATTAGTTTCGATACTACCTCATCGTGCCAATTTTCTCTTCCGCACACCAATTACATCTTGATGCCCACGGTCAGTGATGATGATGTTCTTTAGAAATTCAAAACACTCAAGCCATCCTTCTCTTCCAGTCCAGATCTGGTACCCAGCTGTTTTGAGAAATTGTGTTAGTGCGCTATGTAGTCCACTATCCAAGCTGTATCAGTTATCCCTTCAGTTTTCATTTTTTCCCGAATGTTGGAAAGAATCCTTCATAATTCCCCTTCACAAAAAGGGTAGTAAATCCAACATCATAAACTGCACAGGGATTACAAAGCTTAGTGCGATTCCCAAATTGTTCAAACTTTTAGTTACTGCTCAGATTCAACACTAATGTAGCTCATTAATGTCCCCCTCGCAGCATGGCTTTATGAGACACAAGTCTTCTTTCACAAACCTTCTTGAGCTTTGTGCTGTCTTAAGAAACGCGCTTTAATACATCACACAAACTTACGCTTTTTTTACAGACTTCAGAAAAGCCATTGATTCAGTGAATCACCTTCTGTTGAAAAAAACTTACACTTCTGGGCTCTCCTGTTTTGTTGATTAATTAGAACGCTACCTTTTTATCGAACCGAACTCAAAAAGCTGCATTTAAGTGCACTTTCGAATCGTGTACATGTAACAAGAGAGTCACCTCGGGCCACTTCTGTTTGGAATTTTTTTAACGACTTGCTAAAAGTGGTTCTCTATTTTCATGTGATGATGTACGCTGATGACTTAAAACTATGTTTGCCACTGACGAATGCAGACTGTCATACGCTTTTTCACACTGACTTGAACAATATGTTGTCCTGATGCAATAAAAATTTGCTATTCCTCAACAACTCGAAATGTAAATTTATGTCTTTTTTTCGAAAACAAATTGTTTCTTTGCAAATTATTACATTGGGACAAGTATTCTTGAAGGCATCTATTCAGTAAATGTCCTTGGAGTTCTGTTTAAGCTTAACATAAACTTCACCGAACATATTGGCATAATTGTTGGTAAAGCCAAAGGGGTTTTTGCCTAAGTTAAGCTCAGGTCGCAGGAGTTTGATGATCCCTATACCACTAAACTCCTTTATGCCTTTTTGCTCCCTCAATTCTAGAATATTGCTCGTATGGTCACCTCAATATGCAAAGTTTCAAGACCTTTTTGAATCAGTTCAGAAACAATTCCTTTTAATTGCTCTACGGGGACTTAACTGGGAATCACATCGTCACCTCCCTTCTTCTAACGACAGGCAGCGTTTTCTGTGCCTGCCCTAACTGAAGGATCGGCGAACCTGCCACGAAGTGATGCTCCTTTACATTTCTTCACCTTATCTGCTAAGTCAGTTAAGTTTCTCGGTCTCTGCAAGACCGTCGCATTATTTTCGACCGATTGCACTTAATGTGTGTAAGTCGAATTTTGAGATGCATAACCCTTTCCGCGTTTTATGTATGGTCTATAATGAAGTATATTCTTTATTAAATGTTGAATCGTCCTTTAATGTTAATACTCAAATTATTTTAAGACACTTATCCATGCCTCTGCCCACCTGATGTGAGTCAGAGCATATCATTAAGAAACACTCCTTACCCGGTCAGATGTAAGGATATGGCTTATAATAGCAGATATATATATATATATAAATAAATTTGCGAGATTTTTTTTTACATTTTTAGAACTTTTTTTTACTGTCACATAACCACTTAACTCTGTCCGTAAAGAATTGCTGGTAATTTCTGTGTAACAAAAGATTTAAGATTTAGCCACCAGTAAACATTGACGTTGGCTGAGGATAAATGGAAGTTTCCTTCCTTGCACAGAATCCAACCGCTAGCTTGGACGCTCAAAATGGAAAAGAACTAGCGTTCTCCGACTAGTCTGCCGAATTCCTTGCCCACAGGATCGAAGATATTGCCCACTTTTGGGCCATCCATACTAAGTTTCATTGTAGCAAACTAGCTCTTGCCGGATCAGAGACAAAACAAAGATCATGCAAGCGCTCCAAAGAATTTCTAACATGGATCACTTGTGACATCGAAAAGTCCAACAAGCCAGCTATAAGTGTATTTGTGGAATTAAATGAGGACCATACAGCCCCAGGGATATTAAAATCACCTAGAACTACTAAATGGCGCCTATCCGGAAGAGTTCTGGAAACCAAGAGGATAGCGGAAATATGGTACCAATAAATAGGGAGTTCCGGCAAGGGAGGAATGTAGGAACATGTAAATGAGAAAGTTCGGAGCTAAGAGTCTTGGGCTTTAACGATGGTTCTGTGAACACAATAATGTGGGAGGCAATCGAAAAACCATCAGAATACAAGTTCGCAAGCTTACTGGGAAGCCTGGCATTCTTATCGGAAATTTAAAGGAAAAGAGTTTGTTTTTTTAGAACGGAAATGGTAGACGTAGAGGGCACAGTGTTTAATCAAGCCTAGGAAGTTTTATTCCTACAGACCGCCTTTTCTCTTCTTCGCTTCGTACTCTTTGACATCATTATACTCTGGTCCGCTGTCTGAGCAGGGGAGAGCCGTGAAAAAAATATTTTTTGGTAGGTCAAACTGCTATTAAGGCTTTCGGCAAGGCAGACTGAACAGCTGTATTGCCGAGATTGCCGGCAGTCCGGTCCTGGTTCCGGGGGGGGATGTAATACAGGACTCTGAGAAACCCAATGGGACCAAACGGATATCACCAGCGGAACAGTCACTCCCCTGGAACATTCGGATGATTAAAGCCTGAATCCTGATTAAATCCTAACGTCGAAGACTCTGCCGAGGAAAGGTGCTTTTGCTTTTGAGTCCCCCGGCTGGCTTCTGGAATCCGCCTAAATGCTGCACCCCAGCTGCGGTTTTTTTTTTGCGCGTAGGGGACTTATTTAATAGCGTGGAGCTATCCAGCCAAGAGAGTCTTAAGTTCTACGAAAACTCGATAGCACCTCTTAAAACGGCCCTTGGGTTGCAGCATACAAGATTTAATATCCCGTTTAACTTCGCTGCAGGCCTGACAGCTGTAGCGGAAGCCGATGTTCGCTTTTACATCGTCAGCTGTCCGAGCATTAGCCTCAATAAACTTGGCGTGCTCTCTATTGTCGCACAGCCAGCAGCCGATAGAAACATCATTTACAGAATAACCATAATACCGGCTTTAACGAAGCAGACAATTCCAGTAAACATTATAGAGACCTACCACTATCCCTTTTAAGTTCAAGATAGTAAGTGGTATAAGATAAGAAGTGCAACTTCACAAAGAGAGCTGGAGAGCAAGAGAGCGTAGAAGTAAGCTAACTTATAATCGGTTAGCTTTCGCGACGGCGGAAACAATGGCTAAACGATGAAGGCAAAAAAGAAAATGCAAAATAGCGCAAAAAAAAAAAAAAAACACCAGCAGCACAAACTTATTTCTGAAATTAAAAATAGATTAATACACGAAATAGAAAATCTGCATGCTTACACAAAGTAAACGAGATTTTTACGAGACAACAGTTAGACAATTTAAATAAAGCCCCGATGGTTTTATAAGAAATTATTAACAAAACGAGAGCACAAGAAAAAAAAAAACAGGACCATTCATTATGCTTTTGCGTTTTTATACTGGGGCGTAGTTTTATGGTCCTTCTATAAGAATATGAAATAATATTGGTAAGCGGTCGCACTTCTGTAGAGGATGGTTCCCTTGGCAGACTCAGCATGGGTAGGTATGGAACCCAGTAATTGAAGAAATCGGGAAAAGTGGTAAGTCATGTGGAGAAGGAGGAAATCCTTTGGATAGGTACTTGAATTTGCGTTGAGGCATCAAGAGGTGATGCCGACCGTAGCAAGTGGAACAGCTGTGACCGCTTGTGCAATTACAGAGTGGATGACGGCTTGCAAAGCAATTGTAACGCCCTAAATGGAGGGCGCACAAATTTCGTGCCGAGCAGCCGCCGGAGTAATGTTATTGTTATTTTTATTAAGAGTCTCACCTAATGTTCCTTATTATATCTATATCTAGTCTAAGCTAGGACACGATTCCCCCCGTTATTTTTGAAATTAATAGAAAAACCTAAAAAAAACCCTACTTTAAACTAGCTATTATTATTTAAGCTAAGACGCGACCCACGAGAAGAACCCCCCAATCACGTTATCGCACTTGTGCGACCGCGATCGATAGGCAAATCGATAGCGACAAACTAGTTCCAAGATCGCCACGCGTCACTGAAGTGCGATCACTGGTTTTTTCACTCTTCCTCTTCTGTTTTGCAGCTCGCCGATATTGGACGCGTGCCCGATCGCTCCACCGGGACGTCGCGTGTGCGTCACACACACGCACACACAGACCCATAAAATTTAACTTTTTTAACTTAAAGCTAAACCAAATTTTGGCTTTTTTATTTAACTTTAAATTTGCACGACGACATCGCTCTGGTCACGGTGAGGAAATACCTACCCGACGTCTCTACCAAATGCAGCCATGTGATTGACATTCTGATGTCGTGGTTAGCAGACATCGGTCTCTCCCCCGCTGAGTAGAAAACGGACGCCGTACTAATAAGCAGTCGAAAGGTCGTCGAGAAGTTGAACTTTCGGGCCGGCTCGAGCACCATCAAGTCCAGCCCGACGGTTAAGTACCTTGATGCTCTGATCGACCACAGGCTGAATTACAAGTTTCACCAGGAGTACGCAGCGCAGGACCGGTAACTCGGGCATCAGAATCCACAGGAGCATCACTGTTGCAAGGTGGCCAGTGAGGTGGGATAACGCGAGCACTGGACGCTGGACACATCGGCTTATCCCCGATCTGGATCAGTGGATACACAGACGTCACGGGCAAGTAGACTTCTACACAACACAGCTGATCACGGGCCACGGATGCCTTAAGGCCTATCTACACAGATTTAGGCACGAGGCCGACCCATACTGCGACTACTGGGGCAGTGCCTCCATTGAGGATGCAGAACACGCCTTTTTCGAGTGCCCGCTTTTCCGCGCGGAAAGAGCGACAGCGGAGGCTACTACCAACCGTCGCCTTACACCCGAGACTATAATCGCGTGTATGCTGGAAACCCCATTCGATTACGGACATGGCATCAACTGTAATGAGGGAGCTAAGGCGACGGGAGCAGACCCGACGCAGCAGCCTGACCGCCAGCCACCCCCGTGAAGTATAGCTTCGCGGCAGTCCCGCGGGAGTGGACTTTCCTTCTCAAACTTCCATTCTAATTGTACATTACTTTCTTTATCTTTAAATAAAAACACAAAAAAAAAAAAGACCCACAGAGACACCTGCTGCGGTCCGCAGGAGTCTCACCTAGGGGCTCCTCTTCCGTTTTGACATCTTGCCGAGGTAAGACGTGCTTTTCGATCGCTCCGCCGCGCAGCATCAAAGTTCACGCAAACACGCCGTGAGACTTCTCGGGACGCAAGCGCACCCGCCCCACACGCACACACATACACACGCAAACCTACACGCAGTACACAGTGCCACATCGGGAAGCGCAGACACCCGCCGCGACGCGCTCGCCCGCACACGCACGCGCCCACACACGCGCACACACACCCACGCACACACACCCGCGCACACCTGCACACACACCTGCACCGAGCTGCAGCTCGCGTGCCCCGCAGTCTCCTTTCTTCTTTCGCTCCCTCTTCCTCTTCCCACTCCTCGACTCAGGTTTGCGGCTCGTGTTTGGCTTCTCATGCACGAGATGCAACTTGGCCGAGCACCCTCATCCCCCCCTCTGCGTGTTTGATCGTAGTCTTAGATCCCCGAAGATTCCGCGCCTATCCGGAATATTGGTCCCCGTAGACTCCGCGCCCATCCGGAGTACTAGATTCCCCGTAGGCACCGCGCCCATCCGCAGTATTAAATCACCGTAGGCTCCGCGCCCATCCGGCGTATTAAATCCCCGAAGGCTCCGAGCCCAGCCGGAGCATTAAGGCCGAGCATATCCGGCAGTAGCATCCGAGTCCGGTCGTAGACGCTTACAGCCATAGCGCGATCGGGCCAGATATCCCCTTACGCAATCTAGCTTGCGATCGCGACTCAAAGGTGGCGCTGACCAAATTTCCCGGTACACAAGCCAGGTTGCGATCGCTTCTCATAGGTGGCGCTGACCATATTTCCCCGCACGAGACCTAGCTTGCGACCACGGATACAGGTGGCGCCCCAACTTTAAAGAATCCGAGGTCCATGTCCCAGGTCATCTCGCTCTGCGACCACAGACGTCGCCAGACGAGCGGACGGCATTGTCAGCTACCCCCATACAAATTCCTACTACAGGTTCCACCCTTCTATATAAATTTTCTTGTATAGGTTCCTTGGCCCCGACTGAGATTTTACCCCGGCCAGAGAACTGCGTGACACAATTTAAGCACAACCTTCTTTTTTGGATATTCGCGGTACGATTTCCATCGCCTCTGGAGGAATCGTGGACATATACGCACTGGATGGTTCTCTGCTGAACACAAACAAGGATTTTAGTACCATGAGGCTGAATAGAATCTACAGCCTCTAGAGTTCTATGGCGCTCAGTAAGAAAGGAATCAAGTTCTAACCACGTAGGAATTTCGGTCTTATTTGGAATTGATTGCTCCTATAATGAGAGCGTAAGCTTTGAAAGCTTCGTGGATCACAAATAAACAAGGAGACAATCCCAGTTTTCAGTAGAAAGGCCCTATAGATTCAAAGATGTGAGGCACTTTTGGATTGTTTTTTGAAGCTCTTTTAGGGCTGCCGAAGATTCACGAACGATTGACTAGATGTTCAGTATCTTTTTCAGTTGGCTGTTCACCGACGATCGCTTGTTTTCGAAACGCTCAAAAAGGTTTGGCTAGACTGAGCGCAAACCATCGTTGGTGAGTGGCGAATTTGAAACTATGGCATTAGCTTCACCACTTGTCTTGACATTTAGAAAAAATAGCTTTTTAACTGATGTCAACGCAGGATTGTCCAAATAGATTGCTGAGAAAAGATCTCGGAAAGTCGGTTAGCAAAGATAATCGCCAGAGAAAACTTCTGTATCGCACGGAGAAAGCCGACAGGCAGGCAGAATAGATTGGACAGGAGCTGCCTTAGTTGAGATCGTTTTGATCTGTTCCTTGAGTTGGGTGGAACATCTTTCGTAAATAAAATAAGCATACTCAAACCAAGTGGAAAAAGCTGTAAACAAGCTTTATACTCTTCCTCGACCTTATCCCATAACGCCCGGACCAGGTCGAGATGAACTTCTGACGTATATTGAGACGTACTGAGCACTGCTGGGCTGCAGAATTTTAACTCGAAGTCGCCCAGGAGCTTCGAAGTCATTAATTAATTTATTTAATTAATTTATTTAAGACGTATGGAGCCATATTGGCTTTATANTTATATATATATTTATTTTTTTTTTTTTTTTTCCGAGTATATATGGGTATATATTTTTCGAATTATTTATAATTGTCGAACCTGGCTTTAAAATTCAGGAATCAATTGAAATCGTAATACAAAAAAGCAAATATTTATTTTTAAATGTTTAATGCCTCTTTGCGGAAAATACGGGATTAGCTCAGTAATATTCGGATAGTAGCAAATCATATACGGTCTTAATAATGAGGATATGGATGCACGTAAATTTTTTTAACTAAATTAGTTGGTTGGAATATTTTGGAAAAAACAATTCAAAATTATTTTATGTATGTATCTTATCTTATCTGGTTGACCGGTACTTTATTACGGCGATCATGCGTGTGGGTGGGTATGTTTGCGAATTTGCCGTTTGCCAATTTAAAAAAGCGGAGATAGCGAGAGGCGGAAAAAAATCGGTGCGCCGACGAATGTTGACGAATATGTGATTGATGTTGAAATGGAGGGGCGGAATAGTGCTAGAGGTCTTCCTTCAAAGTTGAAAGGTCGTGGCGTGGTGGCGTCGCTGTGGAAAAAACCTGTGCAAATTTCGTGTAAATTTGTTCTTATGAATTTTGTGGATTTATTGTAAATATATTTGAGTTTTGCAAACCTAACTTATCTTGTGTTCGGTTCTGCTGGAGGTAGGAATATCCGGCTCGAAGGACCAATGTTTGGAGCGGGTGGCTTTAAACTCTAGGACACTCGATAAGAAAAACACGTAGGAGTTGTTCGGGGCTTTGCGCGATGTGCTTCTTAAATGTTTATTTGAAGAAGGTTAAGTTGGTACTGAATACAATAGAAGTTAAGCCTAGCTTGGGAGAGCGGAGTGGAAGCTCTTTGGAGGTTCGGAGAGAGGGCCTGCAGTGGTTTCACACCACCTCTTGAAAATAAGCGCCTGTTTGGCGTGAACACCCGTGATTTAATTTTGAGTTTTATTTTGAGCACAACAAACAAACAAAACATGAAAAAAATGAATAATCATCATTTTTGAAGTTTATTTATTTCAAGTCAAAAATATATTTTTGTGAGAACGTAAATAGTTAGTTTAAGTTGGGATTTGAGGTATAATAATAAGTTAGTTAGTAAATAACCATTATTATTTAAGTAATCTTAGCATAGGGAGATAACAAGACCCTCGAAGGGCACCTGTAAATAGAGTAGACTTAGGCCCGCCAGGCCTCATGGATAGGAGCACAGTTAGGCTCGCACACACACACCGCCGAACCCAACACCCATGCCGATCCACGGCAAAAGGAGCCGCATAGCAACAGGGACCCCATAGCAACAGGGACCGCATAGCAACAGGGATCGCATGGCAGACGACGACAAAAGCCCGCCTAGCAACAACGGTAACATCGCCCGGATCACAAAGAAGCCTGCATACCAACATACCGGCAGAGCCATACAGAGCAAACACATCGGCAGACCGACAGAACCAACACATCGGCAAAGCCATACCGGCAGAGCCATCATACCGGCAGAGCCAACATACCAGCAGAGTAAACACATCGGCAGAGCGAACACACCGGCAGAGCTGCAGGACCCAATCACAGCAGGGCAGAACGCTGCGCAGCCGCATGGCCCGGAGGACCGATCAAGGAGAGAGCGAGAGGGCTCATGGCCGATCGCGGGCAGCATCAGCCGAAGCCGACGCCGCCACGTAAGCACGCCAAAGCTTCGTGTCAGCAGAGGCGAGAACGCTGGTGACTGCGAGAATGAGCGGCAGAGAGAAGCTGCTGGCAGCGACTCCTATTCTCGACCGCGGGGAGTCCGCTTTGAACCACCGAACAGAGCAGACGGAGTTTGGGGAGTCGGTTTCCAACCATCGAGCCAAGCAGACGGAGTTTTCGAAACTACAGGGCAGAGCAGAAGTAGCTACGAGGATAACCACGCTGAGCCGCAGCATGAACACGTGGGTGGCCACCAACCTGGATAGGCTGGCCCCCACTCTGGAGGAGTGGGTGAGCTGGGCCTCGGGACAACCACGCGTGGGGATCACCGGTGCGTGCGAGTTATGGACAAAGACTAGGGCTTTGGTTAAGTTGACTCAGATTAATAAATGTTTGACTTAGGAGACATGATTTCCCCGTTCCCCTCCTTCCTTGGACTCCAACTCGGCATCGGGGCCAAAGGGCGTGCGCGGCACCCGGGTGACGGGGCCGCAAGCGCCAAGGCACCGAGTTGCGCCCCCTTCCCCCTCTCGACCAAGAGACGGCGCCCGGCTGACGGGGCCGTTTCCAACTCGAGAGAATATCTCCAGGCTCGAGGAGTGGTACACGGCTAACGTGGCCGCACCCCAGCCCGGATGCCTCTTTCCCCTTTCCTTTCTTCCGGCCAGGTGGCCAAGGCGTAAGCGGTGCCCGGCCGACGGGGCCGCGAATGCCAAGGCCTCCCATGGTCATCTCCTTCCTCTCCCGATCAGAAGACGGTGCTCGGCTGACGGGGCCGTTCTCCGCTCGGGATTCCGTTTCCGGACGCAAGGGGCGATGCACGGATGACGTGGCCGCTCCCAGCTCGGATGCCTCTTCTCGCCTGGTTGGGAAAACGCTATCCGGTCGCCGGGGCGTTCCCCGAGGCCATCTCCCCCGCGGTCAGCGATCTCGACCAGGTGTCGGCGCCCGAATGACGGGGCTGATCCTGCCGACTCGCTGTCACGCCCCCTTGATCCTTTACGGGTCGTTCTGTAACCCCAACCCCGCCTATGTTACCCAAATCCCGGCCAGTCGGCCCCTTTCCTGCCTGTCCCCGCAAAAATAAATATTTTTCTGCGGAGAATCCTGGTCTAACTGAGTTTATATCCTGACCCGTGATTAGCATCCTAGCAGATGGCGCCCGAACAGGAACTAGGAAGGATAACAAGGATAACTCCACCCATCGTGGATTAAAACATAGGTAGCAAGTTGGAGGTTAGAGACGAAACCGGTAGGGAGCATGTGGCCGTAGAGGCAGGCAAAATTTTCGGACAGGGCGCTGAAGTAAACAGAGACATAGAAAACACGAGAACTTTGCATAGCAATAGTGAGGTACAGTTGGGCAGACGAAGCTAACGAAAACACGAGAATCTTGCATAGCAACAGCGAGGTACATTTGGACAGACGAAGCTAATGCAAACACAAAAGGTGCGCATGACAACAGCAAAGCCATGGGGAAAACGTCGGCGCACACGACGCGAAATATAGGCAAGCGTAGATCGGGCAGCAGAGCCCAATTTAGACAGAAAAAACATACACATACAGACGAAAACTGACAGAAGCGCCCCCAGGTGTCGCGAGTGAGAGTTTAGAAAGTGCGGTTGTGTTTCCAGGGCGCTCCCTGGAAACAATTGATGCTGGAAAAGTGGTGACTGACTTAAGGATCGGTGCTGTTCGAGTGCGGAAAGGTCGTGCCAGTCGACTGGTCGTACTTACTTGCCCATTTCGCAAGCCCTACTGTTGCAGTCTGCCAGTTCCTGGTGATCTGGTGGATGGCCAGCCGTCTGTTGGCGAGGGGTGAGGTGGTGCATCTCTTGGCGGGTGCACTTTTTTCTCACTTTCTCTTATGTGGTAAATCTCTCTTACCAAGGTGGCGGCACGCAGTTTTCGGCACGCCACTCCAGCTGTTTGTCGGATCAGCTGGGTATCGTATTGGAAAGTGCGATTGCTAAGATTGCAGCGGTGCAGCCAGCGATCAGCGTGGGGCGTTGCCCGCCAGGGAGCGCTGGATGCAACTTTCTGCCCTGTAGCTCTCGTGTTAGCTGACAAGACCTGGTCGCTACGACCTTCACTTGCGGATCCACAGCGAATACAGTAGCATACTGTTTCGGGCGGCTGCCTCGAGCCTGTGGCAGGGAGTCAGGATTGGTGACGATTCTCCCTCCTAGCACTTTGGCGGCCTTAGTGGTGAACAAGGTCATGGAGCAGACCAACTGCCAACCCCTCCGCGACGCGGCTCACCCAAAAACGGGGCTCTGGCGACCGAGACAGGGCGGTACAACCCCCATCGTTAAAAGTCGGGGAAAAACAGTCGGCCACCGATGGATAGCCCCATATAATGCAGCCTTGGCCAGCGTCTGAGCCAGATAGGCCATTGTGCTACCTGGCAGCAGGTATAAACTGCACCGGCTCCGCCGGTTCTCAAAATCCACGCCGCGTCTAAGCCATATTGGCCGGCGGCGCGGTCTGCGTCTGTACCGTAACGGTCGGCAGTTTCTCTCACCTGGCGGATAGGTATACAACGCAACCAAGCAGCAGGGTCATTTGATGCGCCCCCACGCCGTAGGAATTCAACAGGAGCTATCGTTGCAGGAAGGGGCCGAAATAATTGATGGCAAGGCCATTATTTCGGCGGACCAGCGCTGCCAGACCGCTCCCTCGACGCCACGATCAAGGCCCACGGCAGAGAAGGCTGCGAAGACTTCTCCCTGGATTCGCCCACAACCGCTTATCCGCAAGCCTGGCACGGCCTCCGACGGCCGCACGAGCGCTCGTCCCTTAGCCCAGCCCCCCAGGCGCAGCGCCGGGAGAGAGGCGGAAAGTGCCGTCAGTGGCCCGAACGAGAGGCACGAGAGGCTCGCGTTGAAACGCGGTAAGGCCAAGCCTCGGACCCCTCGTAAGAGGGGTAGAAATGATGCCATCATCATAGCCCCGGCGGCAGAGATGTCTTACAGAGATGTCCTGAGCATGGTCACCCGCACCCATCATGCCAGGATGGCAGGCATAGGAGACAGCGTGACAAAGGAGAGGAAGACGGCGAAGGGTGAATTTCTTCTCGAGCTGAAGAAGTCTCCAGGTGGCGACCTTCTCCGTCCCGGAAGCCGAGGCGCGCGCACTCTCTTGCCTCGGGAGGATAAAGGTCGGATGGACACGGTGTCGCCTCAGGGCAATCGAGTCCCGCCCGAAGTGCTTCCGTTGTTTGGAAACAGGCCACATAGCGGCCAGATGCAGCAGTTCCTGCGACAGAAGCAGATTATGCTTCAGGTGCGGGCAGGAAGGGCACAAAATAGCCGAGTGCAAAAACAGTCCCCGCTGTTTCAGATGCACTGAGCTAAGAAGAGGCGACTCAAATCACATGACAGGCAGCCGCCACTGCCCTTTGGTGAGGTCGTCAGGATCAGCCCCCACCAGCAGCGCATGTTAGTGGTTCAAATTAATTTGAACCACTGAGCGGCAGCACACGATCTGCTGGCCCAGGCGGTAAAGGAATGCGGCGCGGAGGTCGCCGCTATAAGCGAGCCATACGGGGTTCACGCTGGCCCAAACTGGGTTACGGACAGCTCTGGCAAAGCCGCTCTGTGGTCCTGTGGTAGCGCTCCCAAGAGATGGAAAGTCGTGCTCCCCGAGAGAGGCTTTGTGCCGGCAAAAACCGGAGGCTGGTGGATCTACAGCGTCTACCTGGCTCCAAGCTTGTCACTCTCCGAATTTGGAGACGCATTCGACAGGCTTGCTGCCGACGCGAGAGGCCGAGTTCCAGCAATGATAGTCGGTGACTTCAACGCATGGGCAGTCGAATGGGGCAGCTCGCTCACCAATGCCAGAGGCAGAGCCCTCCTCGAGGCGTTTTCCTCGCTTTAAGTCACCCTGCTCAACTCTGGAGACAAGCCCACATTTAGCAGAGCGGGGGCGAGCTCGCTGGTCGACCTCTCTTTTGTGAGCCGCTCCAGGGCAGGTCAGTGCACCTGGACCCTGAGCGAGGCTTACACTGGCAGCGATCATCACGGAGCTGGACGTCAGGAGCGCGAGTTATCGCACACATTGTTGCGGACACACTGCCGCCCCCCAAGCCCCAGCGACTTAGATGAATGGTCCTCAACCCACACCGGGTACATAAGCGCTGAGTTTGGACACCAGCGGAAGCGGAGCCAATCGCTTAAGCAGCAAAGCTACGCGAAACCACTGATCAAGCAGATTCTCACTCCCGACTCCAATCTGCTAGCCATGCAAATCCCCATTTCATTCCATTCATTCTCTTATATTCATTCTTTATTTCATAAGTCACTTAAAAGTTTATAACAGAATAAAGTATTAGAATAATTTTGACCAGAAAAGAGGAAGGTTCTTATTGTTTGAAGCCGGGAAATTGTGAAGGGCACAGAAGTCACCCATTGGACTGGACTAAACTGGACACAGTATTCACATACATACTTTAATTGGCGCAGCCAAGGAGATTAAAAATGCTCCACTTCCTTATCGTAATATCTCTGTAAGACAGGTATGTGAACTAATGGCGGTGAAACTAAAAGAAAGAAAATAAAATGAAAAAAAAAGATAAATAAAAGAAAAAAAAGGAAACACATATATTTTTTCTAAAATGAATTAACTAAAACAATAATATAAAAGGAAAATTAAATTAAATAAAATTAATATTAATACATATTCTCGAAATGAACCAATTCGTGTCAGTGTACAAGTGTCAGTGTGTACCCAAGTTGTGACCGAATATGTGCACATCAAACTCTGATAATGCACCGGGCTCGCATTCTTGAGGAAAGTGGCTAATTTAACGTTAGTATCATCAAACGCTGATAATGCACCGGGACCACATAATCAATAAATACAAAATTTTTATATACAAATTTTTCTCTCCGTGACCGAACATCAAACGCTGATAAAGCACCGGGACCACGTAGTCGAGATATTCACCCAAATAAAAAAATAATACATACATATATAGATATATATAAGGATGTAGTATGTGCATATATCGATGGTACACTGTACCCATAAGTAAATAGCAACACTTAGTTGCATTACGTAAACAATTAAACTCCAGTGAGCTTGACATATGATCACCCACTTATGCTTCACGCTTGGTCAGCGTTCCCACGCTGACCGCGGGCAATACATATATGCGCATACCACTCTCTCTGCATATAACATAAATATTATATACGGCGGCTCTTCTGCCGCTGTCAACGGCAGCGCAGTCGCCAGCCATTATTATGTACTTAGGCTAAGCTGCAACATTTTTGCCAAATAAAGAACATTCAATAAAAACCACCAATCTGCACTGACCTGCCCGTCTCTTATATGGATTTCTAACTTTCATGGCGACCGTGCCAAAAGAGCCAAGCTCTTCGGATGTGTGTCCTCCCCGTCTGTCCTGTTTTGATGACAGTGAACAAAGGCTGACTGACGAGCGACTTTTGTTCGATAAATAAATTCTTTATTTTTACTTTTGGTAAATTAACTTTTTGGAAACCAACACAACACCAAAATCCAAACCAAATCAACACAAAGAACGTGTAAGGAATGTGCAAAACAAACAGGAAAAACATTAACTACTGACACTAAATACAAAAAGAAATCTGTATGTACAAAGAGAGCATTATTTCTATCTTTCAATTTAATCTTCGGAATAATACAAATATAAACTGGCGGTGAGCATGAAGCCGCTCACTGCTGCGCCGAGGGACAACAACGAATGACAGAGCCAACCTTCGA